>JAQZBX010046903.1:0-20635 GCA_029593785.1 Cabassous unicinctus | reverse complement strand
TGCTGATTGCCCACAGTTGCATCTTAGTGAGACAGCATCTCTGATGATGCTTTGATTTGGACATTTTAACATCCTCAGAACTGTAACCTAATAAACCTCTAAACCTAATAAAGTCCCATTACAAAGACCACTCAATTTCTGGAATGTTGTATTGATAGCCTTTAGCAAACTAAACCAGAAATTGATACCAAAAAAGTGGGGTTCTGCTGCTATGCAAATACCAAATATGTTCAAATGATTTTATAAATGCAAAAGGGGTAGATTGTGCAAGAATTGTGATATGCTTGATAGAAAAGGCCTAGAATTCTTTGAAGAGACTGTTGGATAAACAATGGACAGTAAAGATTCTTCTGATGAGGACTGAGAAATAATGACTGTGTCATTGCAAACTGCAAGGAAGGTGGTCCTTGCTTTAAAGTGGCAGATGACTTCACATAATTGACTCCTAATGTTAGATGGAAGACAGACTTAGAATGTGATGAGCTTGGGCATTTAGCAGAGGAATTTCCCAAATAAAACATGGAAAGAAAAGCCTGGTTTCTCCTAGCAGCTTATAGGAAAATGTGAGAGGAAAGGAATAAGCTAAGAACTGAACTCCTTGACAAAAATAAACCAGAAATAGATGGTTTGGGAAATTTTGAGCCTCCAGAAAAAGAGTTCCCAGATAATAGGGCCCCATGTAAGGACCTAAATGAACTTGGAACCAGCCAGCCTTTTCCTTGCAAGTCTGGCTTGGAAATGCAGTTATCCAGAAAGGATTTGTGGGAAGTCTTCTCTTTGATGGCGGGCCCGTTTCTTGCATGTTAAACCAACAAGCTTTTTGTGAGATCTCTATGAATGAAACCACTGCCACCATGCAATAAAAGGTACAAAAATACATGAATATTCTTGCTGTCCTGACTTTGTGATAATCAGGGTAAGCTAAACATTCGCTATATTAGAAACCATGCATGTGTCCCCAGACCTAGTTTTTCTCCCTAGGTATGGTTTTTAGAATTCTGGTAATAAACTAAGGCTGATTTATTATATGACCATCCTGTACGGGAAAGACTGTAACTTTGGGTATCTTTGGTCAACCTTAAGAGATATAACAGGGGGAAAGATGTGGCTTGGGTGGTTGGGTGTCCATCTCCCATATGGAGGAACCTGGGTTCAATTCCCTGGACCTCCTGGTAAAAATAAAAAAATGAAAAATATAGAAGGCACGTGGGCCACCAGGCCCCATGTGTGGGTGAGCCTCCAGGCCCCGTGAGCCACGCAGCAAAATGATGATGTAACAGGAGAGTGACACAAGGGAGAGCCAAGATGAGATGCACTAAAAAACCAGGAACTTAGGTGGCACAGGCAGTAGGACCCCTATCTCCCACATCGGAGATTCTGTGGATTGAATCCCAGTGAAAACAGGAGAAGCATGAGAAGAGAGGGCAAGAAATGGACACAGAGTCACCCAGCGAATGAACACAGAAACAACAAAAACGGGGGGTGTAAAAATGCATAGAAGTAAATAAACAAATAAATCCTTAAAAAAATATATAGGGGAGGAGGATACAGACTATAGTTAGGACTAATACTTTGACGATGCTCTTTCATGATTTGTTGACAAATGTTTCACAACAATGTAGGATGTGTGTGTGTGTGGGGGTGATGTGTGGGAGCCCTGTATGATGTTATGCATGTTTGCTTTGTAGGATCACAATATTTACTGAACACTTACAGTTTATATATGTTCATGTATGAATGATATACTTCAATAAATTGTTTAATAAATAAATAAAACAAATGAAATAAAGAGGCACAAAAATGGAAAGATTAAAGGAAAAATGACTTTAAAGGCAAAACTTTGGAAGTTGAGATCTAGACCTAAGATATCTTATCAGGCCATGAGAGGGACTCCACCTATGTGTTTGGAAAGCATGAGTTTGCCTCAGTGTGAGAAGAGAATGGGCATTTCTCTCCATTTTTCAGGGAGACTCCTGTTGGCCCAGGCTTTAGAGAAGGTGAAGCACATTCCCCTGGGGTTGGTGAGAGTTAGATCACCATCCTACTGTTCCTAGTGGCAGAGAACTTGACATAATTGACTCCTAATGTTGACTTTTTCACAGCTCCAAAAGCGTAAGCTTTTAACCTAATAAATTCCCAATATAAAAACCAACCCATTTCTGGAATACTGCATTGGTAGTCTTTAGTAAACTAAAACACTCCAAAAGAAAATACTTGTTGTTGTTGTTGTTTTTTTTTTGAAAGGATATTTGAAACATAGAAAATAAATTGATCTGGATTCTGAACATCCACATAATATGCAATTGATTAATATGACTGTTATTTGAAAAAGTGATCCAGATATAACAAAGAAATTGAGAAATTAGAAGGAGTACTAGGGATGCCAATATCTCAACTGGTTGAGATTGCTTTTAAGGTTTTATGCACTGTGCTCAACCCCAAGAGAATCAGATGAGAAGAAAAGTCACCCTCAGAGAGGGGAGGCTTCAGCAACCACAGATCAATGTACTAAATGCTACAGCATTTTCAGTGGTCCATGCTCATGAGGTCATCTGGAAGGAAAGAGGTCAGTTAACATCAGGGAAAAGGGAGATAAAACATGGTGACATAATTCTGGCCTTGTTAGAAGATATCAGGCTGCCATAAGAAATTGCAGTCATCAATTGCCCTGGACTTCAAAGGGATAATAATAGCAACAAAGAACAAATTAGTAGATCATGCAGCAGAAAATGTGGCCAGGTTTCAGACACCAAAAGTCATTTTGGTCCTGATACCATGTACTGACTTAATGAAATTAATACCCCAATAATCCTCAAATGACCTATCAAGAGCCAAGGAATGGTGATTTCCTTCTGAGCAGTTACATCCTTCCCATCTGTGCTATAATCCAGAGTAACCAAGTGAACCAGTTCAGATCAATCCAGAAGGCTGGATTTATGATGAAGATGTAGTCCTGATCCCTTAAAAATGTAATGAAAAGAATTTAGCAGCTGTGTACAGCTGGGAAAGTATAGTGAGTGAGACATGAAAAATTTTCTTGTTTGTCTGACTTTTGTTTATTATTATTATTATTGAAATAGAGGAAATGCTCTAATAATGATTGAAATGATGAATGCACAAATGTGATTATACCAAATACCATTGATTGTACAATGATGAGTTGTGTGCTTTATTAATATATATCGACAAAATTGATTTGTTTGAAAAAAAAGTATTATCATCAATTTACACCAAACTAGTCACTATGGGATACATACCATGTACCAATGGCTAAAAAGTATATTGTACGCCCTAGCATGAGAAAAACCATGCTGAATATGACCCGTGTGTTTTTTGTGTGTGTTTCCCACCATCCATGGGAAAATCTGAAAAAAATGAATCATACCCTGAAGAAAATTCTAGGCAAGGTTTGCCAAGGCACAAACATAACCTGGGACAAAGCTCTACCACTTGTCAAGGTTAGGATAAGTGTAGTAGCCAGATGCAAGGTAGGTTTGGTCCCCTATGAAATAATATATGGGAGGCCTTTTCTTTAAACCAATTGTATTCGTAATTTAGACCATGAGCATGTAATTACAGAATTGGAAGCAATAAAATATATTCAATCTTTAGGAGCCAATCTCACAGCAATACACCAGTATACCTCTGATTGGCTCCTATTCTCCACAAATGCCCCCTGCATTGTATTAGTCCAGGGGATTAGGTGCTTCTTAGAAATTGGAAATCATAGCACCCAGATAGCCAATTAAATGTCCAAAGGGATGTACCTGATTGTTACTCACTCTTCTTTTAAATTACAGGGATTTCAACCTTGGATCCATCATTTGAGGGTGAAACATATCACCTTGCAAGAGGTTGATTCTCCATCTTAATAAAAGAAGGCAGTGGCTTTGTGTCCTTGGCACTGGAGCAAGACTGCCACCTAACAAATATTCTCCATCCCTCCATTATATCTGTGAACCCATCACCGACTTTTCAAAAGATACAAGGAAGATAAGTAATATTTAATGTACATTGTACTGCATGGCTGTGTATTCTGTTCCTTGTTGACTGGATTCTTTTAACATTTATTGGCTTCTGCTAACTTGCCTCTTGCCTAAGGGTTGGAATTATTATTTATGTGCAGTGAATAATCTGGATTACTCAATGTCTTAGACTAGGTTTCAGATTTGTAGCTACAACCTAAACCCTTTGGTTTAGATGATAAAAATGACTGGCATTGTTTTTATCCTTATAACTTTTCCTGCTTGTAACCTCCATTGTCTCATGGAAAATTGGAAAGAAAATTTCTTTGTTAAAGCATCCCAAACTTTTGCCTGGGGAGAACAACTGAGGGATTGCTGGTTCTGTCATACAAATCCTTATACAAAACCATTTTCCTACAATGCTATACAAGTACCCAGTTTCCTCCACGTCCAAGAGTTAATACCTGTAAAATATCACCAGAGCTTTAAAATTAAGTTTCCTGTAGATGGGGACTGCTTAACTTTGGCACTTTTCCTTGCTTCTATTTTATCAACCTTCTCTAGCCATCTCTGGAATGAGATGGAAGATATGGAACCCTACTCTTAAGTTCCTCTCAACCACCCTGGATTTTGGAACACAGTATAGAATTAAAATGTCCTGGGGTCATAGCAGACAACCAAAGTCAAATGTACTGTAATTTTAGGGTGAATTGTATTCCTAATGAGGTGGAAATTTGTCAGGATCTAACAAGAGGAACTATACATATAGAAGAAGGGGAGGTTTATTCCTATTATATCATCAAAAGGTCTGATAATGACTGAAACTGGGAATTGGCATGTTAAAAAATAAAGAAATTGGAATAAATGGAGGAAAATCTGCGAAAACCATTCCTGCAAGTTCCTTACATGAACGTTATGAATTAGGCCCTTTGCCCACTCTCTGTTGTAATATTAAAACCCTAGATAGTCCTAAAATATTCCAACAAATGCAGGCTCCACAAAAGACTTCTTGGGAAATTCTTTGTGATCTAAAATGATATATATTTAATCTGTGGAAGTCCAATGAGCCATTGACCTTTTAAAGACTTTGAAATTGGTATCTTTGATACTCAAGACAAATGTTCCAATGTGGAAATAATGCATGGATAAAGGGTCAATGTGTCTTAGGGCATTTAAAGCCTGATATTTATATTTATCACCTATTTATCATCATAAAGATAGGTAATAGGTATAATCATAGCCATATTAGGATTAGCATTAGGGCTATTAATTCCTTGGGACAGATTCACCTACCATAATGCAGCTCTGTGTAACTCAACAGATATAGCAGAAGAGCTAGCTAACTCTACTGTTGCAGCCCTAGAGGCTATCCAAATCCCCATTGACACTCTGGCCAGTGTAGTCATGGAGAAATGAATAGCCCTTGACTATCTGCTAGGCAAAGAAGGAGGAGGTTGTGCATTAACAAACACCTCTTGTACTTGGGTAAATACCTCAAATCAAATTGAGTTAAATACAAAAGCTTTATAATCAAGCAACTTGGTTACATAACATTAATATTCCATCTGCACACACTCTATGGGAGTCTACTAAAAGAACTTACCTGGACTTTCTTGGCTTCTGTCAGTTCTGAGTTCAGTAATAAGCATAATAATAATCCTAATATTCAGACCAGTAATTCTTAAACAAATAGCTGCCTTTACTCCAAAAGAATACATGCCTCTGGACAGTTCTCAGCAGCATTTATTAAAAAGCAAGGGTGCAAGTTTGTATCAGATTCAAACATCTCTCAACCTGGAACCAGAGAATATCTAAAACTTCAAGCCAAAATGTTGCATTCCTTAAATTTCAATCAACACTGCCTACCAGCAGGAATTAGAGTGGGTGTCACCCCTTATGCATCAAGATTGAGGAATGGGCCAACTAAAAAGAGAGGACTGAAACCACCACTTATCAACCCCTTTGAAACTGCCATTTACTAACCCACTTTTCAGAATAGGCCTTACCTTACTGGTTTGTGGATATTTCTGGATTTTTCTATTTTGCTTTCATTCAAATGCTCACCTCTTTATGGTTCATTCATAGGAAGTTTGCCACCTTATGAGATAATTTAATGTTTCTTCTCCCCCTTGCAACACTTGTTAAAGCTGGCTTCAAACAGTTCTAGTCATTGAGCATGCTAAGCCTCCATTTTAAGAACAAGTATAGTTTACAAGAGAGCAGTCTCCATCTAACTTCACCTTTCTCAAATTGGATTGGCCCACATCCTCTTACCTCATCCTTAACTATGCAACTTAGCTGCAATTCCCAAATTGGTTTGGTTTTGTCATCTCAACACATTTTTAGCCACTCCTTTAAGCCTGCCTTCCCCAGAAGGCATAACACCCCAGCACTGATTTTCTTTGAGGAGACCAAACTGAATCTTGCCTCTGATCTATTTGCTGGTCTACTATACAATAAATCTCTGTCATTTCCTGATATCCTAGTGACTCAGTAGTGGCTTCTCTGTATATCAGAAAAACAAATCCACTTGGCTGTAACACATCCAATTCTCAGTAAATATTGTGAGCAAGAATTCTGTCACTATTGTGTGATTATGCTTTAAAATTATGTCACTTTGGAGTAATGGAAAAAAGTTATATTACTATATCTATGTGCTTCTTTATTATGAAGAATGCAATCTGTAGCATCATGTGTAGGACAAAAAATTTTAAAATACCAAGATATATTTATTTCAAGTCCACTCAAGTGTAACACAGCTATGCATGTAAAATCCAATATATATGACCTTAACTGTATTGTGAAAGAAGAACATAACTCTATTTTTCTTCTTAATTATTTGAAATGATTTCTGAGTAAGATTATTTCTAATAGTATTTGCAAGATTTTTTTGTGAAATCATAATTGTAATGGAGTGTAACTTTTATGCATAAATATTATCATGTTTAATATAAGTTCTGTTGTAGACCAGTAGTCATGTATGAATTTTCTACCTGCTGCCTGCTGCAATCTGTTTGCCATGAATTGATTCTACAATTGATTGTATGTTTTTCCGTGGTAGGACATTCAGTCTGTTCACCATTTTTTTCTTGGAAATTTTATTTGCAGAAAATTTCATTATAACATTTTTTGTTATTTTATTGTATCTAGTATAGCACAAAAAAACTAGAAATATATTGTAGTTATTTTGACAAATTGTGTTTCAAATATATTGCATCAGTTTTTCATGAAAATAGCAAAACCTGAGACTATTAGCTAAATGTTCGATATAATGTTCTTGGAAATATTTAATTGACAGCAAGAACCAACAAATATTGGAACTTCTGAGAATTTGTTGACCCTGAGTCCATTAATGCTCCATTATTGCTCTTCACTGTAACACCTGTGTTTACACTGCATGCGAAGTGCCAAAACTTCTTTTGAAAACTAAATGGAATAGGAGTGTATAAACATTCTCTCAGTTAGAGTCTTCTATCTATGGAAAATGTCTCATTCAGTTTAAATTTAGTGAATTAATTATTTTAATAATCGATGATGTAACACATTGTTTCTATAATTGAAACAAACGCAGTAATTATTCATTCTCCATTTGTAAGGAATTTGGATTATGAAGTTTCCTCTTAGTGCCTACTTTGATCCTCTTCCTGTCCACCAGGAACAAGAGACTTTTGTTTTTGTTTTTGTTTTTGTTTTTCTTTGTAAAAAAAATCCACTTTATTTTTTAATATACTTTTTTAATTTTTAAAAGAAACAGAGGACATAAATGTTACACAAAAAATATAGGGGATTCACATATGTGCCAATCCCTAACCTGCCCACATTCCTTCTATATGTCTTTTATGTGGTTTCTGCACCTTCCCATGTAATGGTTTCTCCACTATTGACAAGTTCCAATTTATTGGTATCTTTCTTAGATTTAAGAAATTTAAATTTTTAAAAATGCAAACTAGAACATACACTTACGATCTGATCAGCGTAGTTTCCCTTCACTTTCTGGACACAAACATGAAACAATGATTTATGTTAATATTTGAAGGCCATACCTATTGACTTCACAAAAAATATAAACAATTTTAATGTATTCTAATATTATGATGATTTACTATTATGATTCTATTTGGAGTAGGTTAAATTTATAAAATGAAAAAGAATAAATTCTGTTTCTATCTTTTAGAAAAAATGGCTTTAAGCCTCCTAAATTTAAGTAATTAGAGTATTCATGGAAAACAAATTTCCATATTTTAATGAGAAATATATGCATGAAAAATTTTTAAGAATTAATATATTTAAAAGGCAAAGTGAAAGTTTATCTCACTCCCATGGACTTAGACAAGAAAATCTCCTTCTGACAAGGCCACATACAAAAATAAGACCGTACATTTCAATACTTTGACTTCATATTTTATTTTCATGAGTATTGGATTTATTGCAGAGAATTGAATGAACACCAGGGAAAGATCATCTCATAGTGAAAATAGTTCTTTTAGGAAGAGACTTATTTTTATTTATAAGCAGAGAAGAGAGAGCTTCAAATAAAATGGGGTGAGAAATAGTATCATGTGCTGCAGAGTTTGTCCTGAAGTGACTAAGAAAATAATCTTAGCTTTGTGTATTAGATTAGCATTGGTGAATTATAAAGGAGGAAGTTTATTAGAGCAGCAGGGACATAAGCTGGGTTAAATAAGGTTAAGTTAAATCTAAAAATATTAATCATAACCTTTCCATATTATAGCAACCAAAACCTATATTAAATACAGAGATAATTATATGTGAGTAGTGATGCAATACAACTTTTTATCTTGAGCCCCAAGCATACAGTTCCATAAATCAAAGCTACAGAAAAAAAATAGAGAATGTTAAAGAAAACTGATATGGAGAATAAGGAAGGAAGAAAAGTAGGGAAAACAGAAAGAAGGAAAGAAGAGGATGAGAAACAAGGTAAAGTGAGCAGCAAATTCATGGAACTATATTTTGGGAGAATAAAGAAGTGTAAGAGCAAAGTACATTGGAAGGATTAGAAGACTTGGTCAACAAAGAGTAAAATTTCCTTGTAACAGGATGGGAAGAAATAAGTGATCTCTTGAATTTAAGCAGACCATTTCAGTATACTTTTATTTTGTGTTGTCTTTATCCATGTACTAAGATGATTAGCAAGAATGGACAGATGTTTCCCAAAATGCATACTCATACCTCTAAATTTCATAAAACTCATCCATTCCAGTACAGGTAGTTTTCCCAAGAGTAAAATTTAAAAATGTTCTGAAAATCAAAGTATCATAATGAAATAAAATTTTCTTATAATCTAGTAAGACTTTTGTGCCTTGTTGAAAGGCAGCCCTGTCTATACCTTTAGATCAATGGGGGAGAACCAGTGCATAACTCATGGTGAGCTTGAGCAGGCAACTGGAGCTTAAGCCCTCAGCTCTTTCACCTGCTGGAGATTATAAAGCTTGGAAAAGTGTCTACATTCTCTAAGAGCTGCTTCCAAACTAGCATGCTTTCTGTCCAAGTAATTTCTGTGCGTTAAAGATGGCTAGGGTAAAGCAGCCAGGCAGTGTCCTTTTGTGTTCCTCCCACCCTAAAATTATTTGACCATGATAATAGATTTTTCTCCATTCAGCTTCTATTTGACATGAATTTAATCTTATTTCAATGAATATATATGAATTAAGTGTGTAATGGCATTAGTACAAACTCTGTGCTTTGTCACAGATAACAGTACAGAAAAGCCTTTGTTGACTGTTTGGTTGATTGATACATTTGTCCAGAGCAATTTCCTAATGTTAAATTAATTAATTAAAAGTAAACTAGGCATGACTCTTTAGGCCTTCTAGAATGCGTGAAATGTATAGAATGGCCCCAAAATCAAGGGGTGTCTACAAGGTCTTTAATGGTTATCTAGGATCAAGTTTGTATATTTCTCTACTGTTTCTAAGTGACAGATTAAAATATTCTGTCACTTTGAGAAAGAAAAGAATGTTAAAGAAGGGTGAAAAAGAGAGAGGGAACGAATGAGTTGGGGTAGCTGGGGGAAGGAAAAGAGAAAAAGTACCTTTGTTAGATGAAGTCTTCATATTTCCTGAGAATTTTGCCATTGTCAAACATAAATGGAACAGCATTTATGAAACTAGACTTTCTTAAGAACTTCTAGTTTTCAAAGTAATTTCATGGGAGAAGGAAGTAAAAATGAAATATGTAAATAATTTGGGGTTTCTCTCCATAAATTTATTGTTTAAATAGAAAGCTCTTGGTTCAAGTTATATGAATAGTCAGAGAACATGGCAATTAATTTCCATATCCTTCCAGATTCTTGTTTCAAGCCCCACCCACACCCCAATTCCAAGTCATGCGATTTTGCTAAAGCACCTTTATCTTCTGTACATCTGTTTTTAAATTATCTTGCTCCATAATATTGCCTATGAGTTTTGCGGCATCCAGGTGCCCTGTATGCCTATGCTTTGTTTCTATCATTGAGTACCCTCTTATTTATTATATTTACACCATAATATACTACACGTACTTGATGTTTAAATGTCTTCCTCTTCATTGATTCTTAATAACCTCACTGCATTTTGAAAGTCCATGTCTTCAGAGCACTATGACAGCTCCATGGACATTAAACTCAATTACACACAATTACACCACAATTATGCTTTGTCTATTTGAAGCAATAACAATTAAATACTTAAACTTTGGATAATTCTTATTTATCATTTTTATATTCTCATTCTTGAACACTTGACTAAATCCCACAACTGTGAAAGGAAATGGTATATTTTCTTATAGGAACATTGTAGGTAAGGTATCTTTGCTCTAGCTGTTTTACATTTCCCTCTTTCACTTATATTCTTCTGCACATCTCAATATATTTTCCTCTCTATGTCTCTTTAAGTCATTTCAATATTTTATGTCTCTTTGTTCATCTGTATTTCATTATTGATGTTTTCTACAGGAGAATATTCCAGTCCATTTCTTTGTTAATGTGTTTTGAATTTTCATTGTTTTGATTTTTCAGTTATCATGATTTTTTATTCCCATAAATTATTTTTCTTTTACAAATAATTCTGAACTCATGATATTCTCTTGATCTATACTCTATTACTTATTTTATTTTGTAAAATATTAAAATATTGATCTTTGGTATCTAATAATTCCAAAATTGAGAAAGTTTTGTGGGTCTGATTTGCAGTTTATTGTATTTCTCCTTAAGTTAGCTATAGTAGTTTGTTTCCTTCATGTTCTGTTATTTTTTTTAAAAAATAGTGATCTCATGTTCTCTTCAATTTTATGTTACTCATTCATATATTAAAAGAGAGTACTCCAAGGTTTATTTGCATGTGTTTCTCTGGAGTGTCTCAGGGTAATACCAACCCAGAAATTCTAGACACTAAACTAAGACTTTTATATTTCACACATGATATGAGTTCTGGTTCCAAATCTCATTAGGGAAATATGTGTTTGAGAATAAGCAGGGAAGGAGGACTGCGGGAAGATAGCAGAGAAAGATGCTTCAGGAATCAGTTCCTCCACTTTTAAAAATCTTTAAAAAAATATTTTCAGCAAAGTTATATAGTTTTCAGTACAAAGATCATGCACATATTTTGTTAAATTCATCCCTTATTACTTCATACTTTTGATCCTAATGTACCCTAATCTAAATGATATAGTTTTGGCTTTCAAATTCCTTTAGTCTATTCCTTACTATATAACAATGCAATTTTAGCTTGCAACATTTTAAACTAACTTAATAGATTTAGTGGCTTTTTAGTAGATTCCTTCAGACTTTCTAGGTTAATATTTTGTCTGTGAATATAAACAGTTTTACTTCTTCATTTCCTATACATTTCATTTCTTGTTTTCACTTTTTGCACTTTCCCGGGCAAATTATACAATGGTGAATAAGAGTGGTGATAGAATCCATCCTTTCTTGTTTCAGATCTTTATGAGAAATTCAGACAATCATCCTTAAGTTTGGTGTTACTTGTTTTATTTTGTTTTGCTTTGATTTATCAGTTATGAAGTTCTCTTCTTTTACCAGTTTACTGAAATTTTTTCACATATGTTGAATTTTGCCAATTGTCTTTCTGAACCTGTTTATATAATTGTATAATTTTAAAAAATATTTTTGTCTGTTAATATGGTGACAAAATATGAAATCTGGAGATACAGTTAAATACAGGAAGTCATAGCCAAGATTTGCTCAACTGGTGCAAAAGTCACTGGAGTGATAAAATGGTATGAATATATTTTTTAATAAAGGCTATGGGGGGGAAACCTTAGCAAAAGAGTATCAAGGATAAAATATAGCAGACATCTTACCAGAAAACATGAAAAGAAGATGAGAGGGGAGTGAAATATTTAAATGGTAGAAAGAAAATAAAAGACAAATTAGAATTCTATTCCCAGTGGAATAAATCTTCAAAAGTTAAGAGGTAAGAAAGACTTTCTAAGAAAAAATACAAACAGGTTGTTACCAGTACATCACCACATCAAGAATCATTTAATAAATAAAATTTCCTCATTGGGAAAGGAAATGATATGTCAGAACTCAAATCTAAATAGAAGATGAGTAACAGAGAAGAAATTAATAAAGGTCAAATAAAGTATATTTTCTAATTCTTCATTGATCTAAAAGATGAATACTTGTTTTATGTAATAGTAGTAACAAATTATAATTTTATAATAAGTAAAATTATAGCATATGAATAAATAAAAAAAACAACAGCAATTTTGTAAAGGATGTGAGGGATGAATTGAGAATAGTGTGCTCTAAGTTACCTGCACTATATGTGAAATTGCATATACTGTTCTTCGAAGGTAGACTGAGATTGACTAAAAAGTATACTGCAAAATCCAGTACAATAATACTATGAACAATTAATTATATGGCAACAAATTAGATAGACTATATGAAATTGAAAATTCCCAGATGCACACTACATACACTGACTCAAGAAGAAATGTAAGACCACAATAAACCAATAATAAGGAATGACTTTGAGTAAATAATCAAAAATCTCCAAAGAACAAAAAGCGCAAGAACAAATGGTTTCACCCAAAATAATTGAAAGCAGGAATTTGAAATGATATTCATACACCAATGTTCAATGCAGCAATATTCTTAATAGCAAAAATGTGGAAGCAACTTAAGTGCCCATCAATGGATGAATGTATAAATACAATGAGTTATATACCCACAATGAAGTATTACACTTGCTTTTAATTGAAAAAAAAACAAAAACAAAAACAAAACAGAATTACAAGTGTTGGAGAGGATGTGGAGAGACAGGAACACTTATTCACTGTTTGTAGGAAAGTAGAATGGTACAGCCAGTGTGGAGGACGCTTTGGCAGTTCCTAAAGATGTTGAATATAGATTTGCTACATGACCCAGAAATATGACTACTGGGTATATAACCAGAAGAAGTGAGAGCAGTGACATAAAACAGACATCTGCACACTAATATTCATAGCAACATTATTCATGATTTCCAAAAGTTGGAAATAACCCAGGTGTCCATCAACTGATGAATAGATAAAAAAACTGTGGTGTAGACATGATGGGATGTTATGAAGCTGTAAGAAGAAATTAAGTCATAAAGCATATGACAACATGGATGAACCTGGAGGATATTAAGTTGAGTGAAGCAAGCCAGACACATAAGGAAAAGTACTGTATGACTGTGCTACTATGAACTAAATATATTGGTAATCTCATGGAGTTAATAACTTGAATATGGGTCACCAGAAAATAGAATGAGGTTAGAGAATTGAAAACTGAGGGATAACTTGTGCAGAATTGGGGAAAAACAAGATGTGTGTTAATCTTTGGAAATGAATAGAAAAAGTTAAAGCATAAAATAATGTTTGTAACTGGCAGTACTATTATGTGGGTATGACAGTGGTTTAAAAGGAAAGTCTAATGCCATGTATATTACTAAAAGGAAGCTAAAAAATGTAACATGGGACTGTAAGGCATAGTAAAACTGTATGTGAAATATGAATGTGGGTAACAGTACATATATAAGATAATTTTTCTTTGAAACTGAAAAATGTATGTTAATGTTACAAGATGTTAACATCAGGAAAAAAATACATTATGCTAAGGGAAATAAACCAGAGACAAAGTACTACATATTTCATGATTTCATTTATATAATGTAAATATAAATCCATTTTTAAAGATGAAATTAGATTAGTGGCTATATATGGCTGGGAAAGGACTGCTAAGAGGTGTGAAGTTTTCCTTTTCAGAATAATGAAATTGTTCTAAAATATTTTGTGGTAATGAATAAACAACATTGTGATTATAGTAAAAGCCATTATTATATACTTTCGATAGACCATATGTTTTGTGAATATATACCAATAAAACTGCTTAATAAGTAAATGTGCAAGAATATCCAGAAATAGTTGATAGGTACAGCAGGGGAATCTTAGAGTGGTTGAGAGGTAAAGAAAGTTCTTGTTTGCTTGTTTTCCTGTTTTTTTTTTTTAAATTATAATTATGGTTATTCAAATAATTAAAATGTTCTAATAATGATTGAAATGATGATTCCACAATTATGTGATCATGCTAAATACCATCAAATGTGCATTCTGAAAGAATTGTATGCTTTATTAATATGTATCAATTAAATTCATTTGTTTAAATAACAAATCTTGTGGTAAGTGGTTTTTTCTTGGACCTGAAACCCTAAGCATGAGCAACAAAGGAAAAAACAGATGAATGGAAGTTCCTCAAAATTAAACACTTTTGCACATCAAAGGACTTTGTCAAACGGGAGAAAACACAGTCAACACAATGGGAGAAAATATTTGGAAATGACATATCCAATTATGGTCTAAAAGCTATGATATATAAAGAGATGCTACAATTCAACAATAAAAACACAAATGACACAATTTAAAAATGCACAAAAGAGTTGAAGGGACATTTGTCCAAAGAAGAAATACAAATGGTGTAAAAACATATAAAAACATGCTCAGCATAACTAGCAATTAGGGAAATGCAAATCAAAGCTTTTATGTAACATGGGACTGTAAAGCATAGTAAAACTGGGATTTCATACCTATTAGAATGGCCACTTAAAAAAGCAAAAAACTACAAATGTTGGAGAGGATGTGGAAAGATAGGAACACTTATTTACTGTTGGTGGGAATGTAGAATGGAACAGCCACTGTGGAGGACTGTTTGGATATTCCTGAGGAAGTTGAATATAGATTTGCCTTGTGACCCAACAATACCACTAATAGGTATATACCCAGAAGTACTCAGAGCAGTGGCATGAACAGACATTTGCACACTGATGTTCTTAGTAGTGTTATTCACAATTGCCAAAAGATGGAAACAACCCAAGTGCCCATCAACCAATGAATGGATAAACAATTGTGGTGCATATGTAAAATGGAATAAGCTGCTGTAAGAAGAAATGAAGCCATGGAGCATATGACAACATGGATGAGCTTGGAGGATATTATGTTGAATGAAGCAAGCCAGAAACAAAAGGACAAATATCGTATGATTGCACTATTATAAACTAAATATATTATGTGAACTCATGGAGTTAATAACTAGAATGTATTTCACCATGAAATAGAAAGTTAGAGAATGGTAAGTTGAGGGAGAATCTGTGCAGAATTGGTAAAAAAGGTTGTTTGTAAATCTTTGAAAATTAATAGAAATGGTGAAAGCACATTATAGTATTTGGAACTACCAATGTTAATATACGGATATGATAATGGTTGAAAGGGAGAGTCAAAGGTCATATATATCACAAGAAGGAAACCTAAAAAATGTAACAGGGGACTGTATAGCATAACATAACCTCATGTTAAATATGAGTATGGGTAATATTGAATATATAAGACCGGTTTTCTTTGAAACTCTAAAAATGTGCTTTAATGTTATAAGATATTATCAGGCAAAAATATAACCAAAGCAAAATATGGACAGAAGTGTAGAAATATATTTATAATCTTCCATTAAGGGTAAGAAAATGAATTATAATAAGTGAAAGAAACTAGACAAAAAGTACTAATTATTATTTGACTCTTCTGTACAAAATATAAATACAAATAAACTAGAGAAACAGAAACAGAATAGCAGCTGTGTATGGGAGGGGAAGCATAGAGATTGAGAGGTGATTATTATGGGGTAGATATTTGTTTGTTTTTTGTTTATTATTGTTATTATTATTACTGGAATAATGAAAATGTTCTAATCATGACTGAAGTGAGATATGTACAATTACGTCATTATATAAAATACATTAATTGTACACATTTATGGATAGTATATTTATTAATATGTATCAGTAAAACTGATTTTTTAGAAAAAAAAAAGAATGGATTTCTCACTCAGTCACTTCTTGGTTGATGCTTGAAGACATGATGTTGAGTGAAAAAAGCCAAACACAAAAGGACAAATATTGTATGATCTGAGTTATATGAAACAATGAGAATATGCACTTTCATAGAAATTAAAATGCAGTTTACCAGGGACAGGAGTGGAGGTGGTTATGAGGATTTAATGCTTAATTGGTACAGAGTTTCTGTTTGGGGTAATGGGAACATTATAGTAATGATTGGAGGTAATGGAAGCAAAATATTGTGGATGTAATTAACCTTTATATTGTAAATGTGTTATTTCCTTCTTTTCATTTGCTTTGGGATTAGTTCTTCTTCTAGGTCCTCCAGGTATACAGTTAGGTCTTTGATTTTTAGCTTTTTCTTCATTTTCAGTATAAGCATTTCTGGCTATAGATTTCCTTCTCAGCACTGCTTTTGCAGCATCCAAAAGGTTTTGATTGTTGAGTTCTCATTTTCATTATTTCAAATTAGTTACTGATTTCTTTTGCAATTTCCTCCTTGAACCACTGATTGTCTAAGTGTGTATAGTTTAACTTCCATATCTTTGCGCCTTTTCTGGTTTTCTGTCCCTTATTAATTTCCAACTTCATTCAATTGTGGTCAGAAAAAATAACTTTATATAATTTCAATCTTTCTGAGTTTGTTGAATTTTGTTCTTTGACTTAACATCTGGTCTATCCTGGAGAATGATCCCTGGTGCACTCAAGAAATGTATACTCTGCTGTATCTGGGTGTAATGTTCTGTATATGTCTATTAGGTCCAGATATTATTTAAGATCTCTATTTCTTTACTGACTATCTGTCCAGATGTTCTGTCTAATGGTGATGATGGTGTATTAAATTCCACTATTATAATTGTAGAAGCATCTATTTCTAGTCTTAATTTTTCCAATGTTTGCCTCATGAATTTTGGGCACCTTGGATAGGTGAATAAATGATTATGATTGTTTCTTCTTCTTGATAGATTACCCCTTTTATTAATAAAGTGTCCTTCACTGGGTCTTACCAAAGTTTGTTTTTAAAGTGTAATTTGTCTCATATTAGTGTAACTTCTTCCACACTTTTTTGTTTAAGGTTTACATGTATAATCATTTTCCAACCTTTCACTTTCAATCTCTGTGCATCCCTGAGTCTAAGGTGAGTTTCTTTGTAGACAGTATAAAAATGGGTCATATTTCCATATCCATTCTGTCAATATGTAACTATTGATTGGATGTTTTAATCAATTAACATTCAATGTTATTACTGTCAAGGCAGTACTTACTTTAGCCATTTTCTGTACGTTTATATATGTCTTATTTTATTTTTTTATCTTTTTAGTTATTTTTACTAATAATCTTCCTTTCTACACCATCCTCCAACCCACTCTCTCCTGTTTTATTTCCTTTCAAATTGTAGAACTCCCTTTAGTATTTCTTGAAGGGCAGGTTTCTTGCTGACAAACACTCTTAATTTCTGTTTTTCTGTGAATATTTTGAACTCTCCCTCATTTTTGAATGTGAGTTTGGCTGAATACAGAATCCTTGGCTGGCAGCTTTTCTTTTCTCTTAGCACATTAACTATGTCATACCACTGCCTACTTGCCTCCATGTGTTCAGATGAGAATCAGTGTTTAATCTTATTAAGCTTCCCTTGTATGTGATGTATCTCTTTTCTCTTGCTGTTTTCAGTATTGTCTCTTTGCCTTGAGCATTTGACAGTTTGTTAGGAATATATCTTGGGCTATAACTGTTAGGATTTATATTCTTTGAAATGTATTGTACCTCCAGTACATGAACATCCATGTCCCTCAAAAGAATTGGGAAATCTTCAGCCATTTTTCCTCAAACACTCCTCCTGCCCCTTTCCCTTCTTTTCTCACTCTGGAATGCCTATAATGCATGTATCTCCATGTTTTGTGCTGTCATTCAATTCCATGAGTCCCTGCTGAATATATTCTAGCTTTTTATTTATCTGTTCTACTCTCTGTGTGATTTCATATGTACTATTTCAGCATCACTAATTCTTTCTTCTGCCTGATCAAATCTGCTGTTATGTGCTTCAAGCAATTTTTTAATTTCTTTTATTGAATCATTTATCACCATCTGTTATCTTTTATATACATTTAAGATTTCCTCTGTATGTTCCCCCAGTGTCTTCTTAATATCCTTTTTCTCTTTCTTCACTTCATTATGTTAATTTGAGATATCTGTTTGGCTATCCTTGATTAGTTGTTCTGTTTTCTGCATCTCCTCCTGTTTTTCAGTGTGTTTAATAGACTGGGCCATGTCTTGTAATTTTTTGCTTGTGTCTAAGCATCTGGCTAACTTGATGGGATTATTCAGATTGTTAGCTTCTCTTTCTGCTCTAGGGTTTTCTTTTTGTTTCCTCTTTGTCACTTTGTTGCACTTATTCTATAGTTGTATGAGTTTCTGGTTTTCATTTGACCTCTTTGTCTCTCTGTTCCTCTCCCTCTTGGATGATGTGCAGCACTCTCCTGGTTTGCAGAGCCTCAAAGCATCTCCCTTGGATAGGTTTTTGCCCTTCCTTCATTGCTTTTTTGAGACAGTTGAGCCCTGCATAACTTCCCGAATGATATCTTCCCAGAAGATCAAAAAGGGGAATATTAAATACAAATGAGACTTTATGGCTCTGAGATTTCAAAGTGAGGAGTTTACCATAATGTAAACTATAGATCATGGTTACTAGCAATGCTTCAATGTGTTCACCAATTGTAACAAATGTGTACCACATTACTAAAAGATGTTTGTAATGGGGAAAAGTGTGAAAAGGGGAGGAGGTGGATTATATGGAAATCCCTGCTTTTGATGTAACATTTAAGTTATCTAAAGCTTCGTAAAAAATTAAAAAATTAAAAAAAAAATAAAGTATATAAAATTTTTAAAAATTGTCACCACTCCTGGCATGAGGGGAATGGGAGCTGACTGAAAATCACAGAGAAGGTAAGGACTGGCTTCTTTCCACACAGATTGGACTGTAGTCTTACCCTAGACTTCAGCCCCACCTTGGCCAGGGATCTGCACCAGCCTCTCTGGGTAACTGCCACTACATTCAGCTAGTACAGACTGAATATTCAGAAGTCTACCTGGGTAACTGTGGTCATTTTGGACATGCACAGCATAGATTGCTGACCACAACTGCAGCTGCATCCCTAACTTAGGCAGGAGAAGAAGGGGCATGAAGCTTCATCAGTCTTTCTGGACAACTACAGATGGCCTTGGCCTGCAAGACTTGGGTTATTAAACATAGCTGCAGCTCTGTCCCAAACTCTGACAAAGATGAAAGGTGGGAGAAGCATTATCAGTCCCTGTAGCAACACAGGCAGCTTGAGCATACAAAGCTTACAGCACCGACTACATCCTCAGCTTCTACTACACAACCAGCAAGGGAGAAAGGGCAAGAAATCCCTAAACTAAAGAGAGAATCTGGACCCAGAATAAATATATCTAATAAGCCAGATGCCAAGACACCAACAAGAAACTACAACCCATACTAGGAAACAGGAAGATATGGTACAGTTAAGGAACAAAATAAGCCTCCATATGACATAAAGGAGTTGAGACAACTAATTGTAGATGTTCAAATAAAACTCCTTAATAAATTCAATGAGATGGCTAAAGACAATAAGGATATTAAGAAGACACTGGGTGAGCACAAATAAGAATTTGAAAGTGTACATAGAAAAACAGCAGATCTTATGGGAATGAAAAGCACAAAAAATGAAATAAAAAATACACTGGAATCATGTAACAGCAGATTTGATGAGGCAGAAAAAAAGGACTGATGAGCTTGAAACATGGCCTCTCAAAGCAAACATACAAAAGAACAGATGAAGAAAAGAATGGAAAAAATTGAATAAGGGAACTTAATGACAGCAAGAGATGTGCAAACATACATGTAATGGGTGTCCCAGAAGGAGAAGAGAAGGGAGAAGGGGTAGAAGGAATATTTGAAGAAATAATGGTAGAAAATTTCCCAACTGTATTAAAGGACATAGATATCTGTGTCCAAGAAGCACAACATAATCCCAACTGAACAAACCTGCCTAGACCAACTCCAAGACACATAGTTTTCAGAATTTCAATTGTCAAAGACAAAGAAAGCATACTTAGAGCAGCAAGAGAAAAGCAATGCATAATAAACAAGGGATACCCAATAAAATTAAGTGCTGATTTCTCATCAGAACTTATGGAGGCAAGAAGACAGTGGTATGATATATTTAAGATACTGCAAGAGAAAAACTTCCAGCCAAGAATCTTATACTTGGCAAGATTGTCTTTCAAATATGTGGGTTAGTT
>JAQZBX010046902.1:0-12960 GCA_029593785.1 Cabassous unicinctus | reverse complement strand
GTCACCTCGCCACGTCTGCCCATTGCACCAGCTCACTGTCTGCTCATCTTCTCCAGGAGGCACCGGGAACCAAACCTGGGACCTCCCATGTGGTAGGTGGGAACTCAATCGCTTGAGCTATATCTGGTTCCCCATATGTTACTTTTGAAGTGACTCTTCAACTTTTTTGCCCTGTAAAAAACTGGGCTGTTTTAAAGAGATGTAAGATTTCCCTTTTTTTTTGGGGGGGGGTTCTTTCATTTTTAATATACTTTTTAATTTTTTTAAAAAGGGAACTTAGATTACATAAATTTTACACAAAAAATATAGAGGATTCCTGTATGCCCTGCTCCCTACCCCTACCCCACATTTTCCCACATCAACAACATCCTTCATTAGTGTGGCAAATTTGCCATAATTGATGAACACATCTTGGAGCACTGTCACTAAGCGATGATTATAGTTTACAATGGATCTCCTGCACATTTTTGCAGACATACAATGGCTGTGTCTGTCACTGCAATGTCATTCAGGATAATTCCCAAGTCCCAATAATGCCTCCAAATTATACTGGTTTTTCCCTTTCCCTCCCCTCAGAACCTCAGTGGCCATTGCCTCCACATCCATGATAAAAGTTCTTCCATTGTTAGGATCACAAGTCTACAGTAGAACAACTATAAGTCTACTCTACTCCAGTCCATCGTCCATTCCCCAATCCTGAGGATTCTGTGATGGCAATGTCCACTCCACCTCTAATTGAGAGGGGGCTTAGATGGGGCAGATGGATGGGACTTTCTTCCTTGTCTCAAGGATTCTCTCTGTTTCTTGAAATGGTCATTGTCAGTCATTATCTCCTTGTTAGTTGTCCTGGGTGAGTCCAATGAACTGGAGAGTAGGTGTTGCAAGTCTGTTGAGATCCAGGGCCCAACTGGCACATGGACAGCCCAAAGACTTAAGTCTCTTGGACATACAACTATCAACTCTAGTACTAACTATAGGTTCAAACAGAAGGGCAACAGAGCCATGTATAGGGAAAACACAACTGAGTCCAACTCTATCACACTGGGGAGCATAAATTCCAAAACAGGGCTCCACTGGCAGGGTGCCAAACTTCTGAGCTGTCTGCCCTGCCTATAGGATCTGGATGTCTCCAGAGCCCTCAGGAGCCCCGCTATTTGAGGTAATATTTACTTTGGCAGTCAGTGAGTTCCTGCTGAGACATGCATAAGCATAACCTCTGGAATGACCTCCCAGCTCACTTTGAAGTCTCTTAGCCATATAAACTCATTTGTCTTTACCTTTTCCCCCTTTTAGTCAAGATCTTTTTCCAGTCACATTGCTCATTGATTCTTGGTAGTAATCTCTTGGTGCCAGGAAGGCTCATCTCCGGGAGTCATGTCCCATGCTGGGGAGAAGGTAATGCATTTATATGCTGAGTTTTGGCTTAGAGAGGGGCCACATTTGAGCAAGAAGGAGGCTCTCAGGAAGGAACACTTAGGCACCCTATAATACTATATGCTAAGTTTCAATTTCAAAAGTAAAGGTTCATAAGTACAGTTATCACAATCAAGGGCCTGTCAATGGTCCATACTCCTTCAGCAGTCACTGCCCTGTACTCAGGGGATTCTTGCTGTCCCATTAGAGAATGTGGAAGAGCTCTCCAGGATAGGAATTCAATATTTCTTTGGTTATTGTATGGATTTCCACCCACTATGACAGTGCCCCATGAACACTTGAATACATTCATATGCCTTATATGTATGCCCCAGGTGAACCTCCTCCCATGCATGCCCCATCTCTGACACCCGGCACAAGTGATCCTCCTTTGCCACAGTTATAACCCTTCTGTGATCCAAAACGTCTTCAAAATTGAAATCAACAAAATAGCCAAATAGGAAAATTATATAATAATGATTATATATCATTTAAAAAATAATGAACAAAATATGAAAAAATTTTGTTTGAAATAAAATATAAAATTAAAAAATTTTTTTTTAACATTATGTCTTTCATCACTGTAAGATCTGTTGTCTTGTATGTACAGTGAGTGACATTTGCTCCCATTTACTTGCCCGTAAGATTTTTCTCTGTATCACGATTCATGACCTTTGTCAGGGACAGGCATACCTCAGAAATATTACAGGTTCGGTTACAAACCACTGCAATAAAGCAAATACCACAATAAAACAAGTCACAATTTTTTTGGTTTCCCAGTGCATGTAAAATTTACGTTTACACTATAACTGTAGTCTATTAAGTATGTAATAGCATTGTCTAAAACTACAATGCACATACCTTAATTAAATACTTTCTTGCTAAAAAAATGCTAACCATCATCCGAGTCTTCTGTCATCAACTTTTTGTTGGTAGACAGTCTTTTCTCAGTGTTGATGGCTTCTGACTCACCAAGGTGGTGGTTGCTGAAGGCTAAAGTAGCTGTGGCAATTTCTTTACATAAAAGAACAGTGAAGTTTCCCACATAAACTGATTCTTCCTTTAATGAAAGATTTCTCTCTAACATGGGATGCTGATTGATAGCATTTTACCTATCTTTCCTAAATTTCCTTACCTTCTTTCAAAATTGGTACCTTTCTTCTCAAACACTGCGGCAATTTTATCTACATTGTGTAATAATCTAAATCCTTTGTTGTCATTTCAACAATCGTCACAGCATTTTCACAAGGGATTCCATCTTAAGAAACCATTTTCTTTGCTCATCCATAACAAGCAACTCCTTATCCAAAACTTATTCAAGTTTTATCTTGAGATTGCAGTAATTCAGTCACATCTTCAGGCTCCACTTCTGATTCTAGTTCTCTTGAAATATTTCCAGATCTGCTGTTACTTCCTCCACTGAAGTCCTGAACCCCACAAAGTCATCCATTAGAGTTGACTTCAACTTCTTCCAAACGCCTTTTAATGTAGATATTTTGACCTCCTCCCTATGAGTCATAAATGTTCTTAATGGCATCTAGAATGGTGAATCCTTTCCAGAAAGTTTTCAATTTACTTTGCCTAGATCCATTCAAGGAATCACTATTTATGGCAGCTTTAGCCTTACAAAACATATTTCTTAAATAATAAGACTTGAAAGTCAAAATTACTCCTTGATCCTTGGGCTACAGAATGGATGTTGTGTTAGCAAGCATGAAAACAACATCTTGTACATTTCTATGAGAGATCCTGGGTGACCAAGTGCATTGTCAATGAGCAGTAATATTTTGAAAAGAATCATTTTTTCTGACCAGCATGTCTCAACAGTGGGTTTAAAATATTCAGTAAACAATGTTGTAAACGGATGTGCTGTCATTCAAGCTTTGTTGTTCCATTTACAGAGCACAGGCAGAGTAGATTTAGTGTTAATTCTTAAGGACCTTAGGATTTTCAAGAATGGTAAATTTGAGCACTGGCTTCAAATTAAAATCATCAGCTGCATTAGCCCCTAACAAGTGAGTCAGCCTGTTCCTTGTAGCCAGGCACTAAGTTCTCCACTCTAGCTATGAAAGTCTAGATGATATCTTCTCCCAATAGAAGGCTGTTTCATCCACACTGAAAATTTGTTGTTTAGTGTAGCCACCTTCATCAATTATCTTAGCTAAATCTTCTTAGATAACTTGCTGTAGCTTCTATATCAACACTTACTGCTTCACCTTGCACTTTGATGTTATGAAGACAGCTTCTTTGATTAAACCTCTCTGCTAGCCTCACATTTTTCTTCTGCAGCTTCCTCACCTCTCTGTCTTCACAGAATTGAAAATTAGGTTTTGGTGTAGGGAATGTGGTGGTTAGTCTGATCTTTAATCCAGACCACTAAATCTTTCTCCATTTCAGCAATGAGGCTGTTTTGCTTTCTTACCAATTCATGTGCTCACTGGAGTAGCACTTTTAATTTCCTTAAATAACTTTTCCTTTACAGTCACAACTTGGCTAACTGTTTGGCCCAAGAGGCTAGCTTTTGGCCTAGCCTGGCTTTTGACATGCCTTCCTCACTAAGCTTAATCATTTCTAGCTTTTGATTTAAAGTGAGGTATGAGTGACACTTCCTTGAACATTTAGAGAGGCCATTGTAGGGTTATTAATTTGCCTAATTTCAAGATTGTTGTATTTCAGAGAATAGAGAGGCCCAAGGAGAGAGAAGAGGGAATGGCCAGTTCAGAGAGCAGTCAGAACATTTAGCCGTCTTACATGGGAGCAGTTTGGGCATTCCAAAACAATTGCAACAGTATCATCAATAGCCTTCTCTCCTTTCCATGGTACCTTTATCAAAAATCAATTATCAGGAAGCAGATGTGACTGAAGTGACTGAGCTCCCACCTACCACATGGGAGGTCCCTGGTTTGGCTCCCGGTGCCTCCTGAAGAAGACAGCAAGCTGATGCGACGGGCAGGTGAAGCAAGCTGACACAACAAGAGACACAGGGAGGAAAAACATAATGAGAGACACAACAAAGCAGGGAGCAGAGGTTCCCGGTGCCTCCTGAAGACAACAGCGAGCTGATGCAACAAGATGATGCAACAAGAGACACAGGGAGGAAAAAATAATGACACACACAACAAAGCCGGGAGCGGAGGGTGCCTCCCTCCTACATCGGAGGTCCCAGGTTCGGTTCTCAGTGCCTCCTAAAGAAACAAGGAAGACAAACAGACACAGCAAATATCAACAACAACGGGGCGGGGAGAAAAAAATAAATCTTAAAAAAAAAAAAAAAAATCAATTATCAAGGGAGCGCCTGCTTCCCATATATGAGGTTCCGGTTCAATCTCCTGTACCCTCTTTAAAAAAAAAAAAACAAAAACAGAACAAAACAAAATAAAAAACAATTGACCAAATATCTATGTGTCAACTTGACCCTATTCCACTGCTTTATTTGTCTATTCTTATGCCAATATCACCAATATTGATAATGGAGTCTTTGATTATAGAGTTTATGGCAAATGTTTAAAATCTGGGAGTGATGTCCTCCTACTTTGTTCTTCTTCAAAACTTCTCTGAGCTATCAAATATGCTTTTCTTCCATATGGAATTAAGATTCAATTTGGAATTTTTACCAAAATACCAGCTGAGACTTTGATTGGGATTGTCTTGAATCTGCAAATGAATCTGGGATTGAAATAATATTTGAATAATATCAAGTTTCCCAATCTATGAAAATGCTACAGCTCTCCATTTATTTAGGTCTTTTTAAATTTCTATCAGTAATGTTTTGTAGTTCAGTGTACAGATCTTACATATATTTGAATTTATAGCTAAATATTACGTTTTTTTTTCATTGTAAATGGTGTTTTTTTCATTGCTATTAAACAGAATTTCAATTGATTATTGAATAGTCTTTGTATCCCAAATCTTGCTAAATTCACTTACTAGTTTCAGTAACTTAAGATTTGTTACATATATATAATCCCATACCTGCAAAATTTTACTCATTCCTTTCAATCTGGATGCATTTTATTTACTTTTCTTGACTTACTGTACTGACTAGGATCTCCAGTACACTGATGACTACAAGTGGTCAGAGTGAATAACCTCGCTTTGTTGCTGATCGTAGGTGGAAAGCTTTCAGTATCTCACCATTAAGTATGATGTTAGCTATAGTAGTTTTTCACAGGCACCCTTTACCAGGGTGAGAAAGTCCCCTTCTACTCAGTTTGCTAAGAATATTTATCATGAATGGGTACTGAACTTTGTCAAGCAAAATATGAACACGTATCACTGATTTCCTCCTACCTTACATAAAGGATATAACCAAAACTGAGGCTGTTAGATTTAAGAAATGATCTACCACATCAGAACTAAGACATCTCCGGCTTTTGATTCTAATTGGACCAACTACTTTGTAGGTCAATTGCACTAATTGATCCTGGAATTTTCACTGCTCTCTTAGAAACTCTGTCCTAGGATCCCATTTCATCTTCTTTCTTCAACTTCTATTTCATTTTGTCAGGTAATTATGCAAGAACTTATAGAAGGTAAATTTTCAAAGACCTGAAAATTCTGGGAATGTATTTAATTTGCTCTCACCCTTGAGCATCTTTTAGAGCCAGTACTGAATTCTGGAGTTAGAAACTCAGAACTTTGAATTCACTGCTCACTGGCTTTCTAACATCTGCTGCTGACCTGATGGCAGAAGATTTCTATTCTTTTTCCCCTTTCTAGAAGCTTTCAGGGTTTTATTTTTATTGTTGGATTTTTGAAATTATGAAAAATAGATGACACTAAATGTGTATCTTTTTTTCACCTATCCATCTTCACAATAGAAAGCTATTTTAATCAAAGATTCAATTTTAACTAAACCAACTTCTGAAATTTCTTTTAGACAGGTGCTGTTATTCTATGTATTTGCCCCCACATCCTTCTTTTCTTGAACATTTTTCCATATCTTTTAGCTTTTGCTCTATCAGTTGAGAGAGAGATCCAAGGATTTATACTTCTGCTAGATGATTAGTATTGTGGGTTAAATTGTATCCCCTAAAAAGATATGCTGAAGTCCAAACCCCTCATGAAGGTGACCTTGTTTGAAAATATGGTATTTGCAGATGTAATTAGTTAATATGAAGTCATCCTGGATTAAGGAGGGCCCTAAATCCAATCACTGGTGTCCTTATAAACTAAGAGAAAGAGAAACATAAAGGGCACACAAACACAGAGAAAATGGCCATGTGAAGACAAAGGCAGAAACTGGAGTGATGCAGCTACAAGCAAAAGAATGCCAATAATTCCCTACAGCCTTCTGAGGGAGCACAACAATGCTGCCACCTTGATTTCAGACTTCTAGCCTTCAGAACTGTGAGAATAAATATGGTTCTATTGCTTTAAGTCACCTGGTTTGTGGTAATTTGTGGCAGCAGCCCTAGAAACCAATACAGTTAGCTAGGCTTTTTCGCTAGCTTAAAGTAATTGACTTCTATACACCAGCTACAAAATTATTCAAATTTTGCTAGATAATCAAATCACTACGTCGTGGACCTCAGTGCTGAAACTACAAATTTGTCAAGGGTGCCACAATACCAAAATTTAGCAGAAAAATATATGGATAAAGAAACAGTATTTCACTTTTCTTAAGAGTACACCTATCTAAAGACTTTTAAAAATCCAGGGATTTTAAAAAATAAAGTACAGTAACAGCAAAAATAATAACAACCCAGAGTCTAGGTATTCAATTTCACACACTATACTTTAGAAAACATTTCATCCCTCTCTTTGGTACTCAACTCAAATGCACTTTTGAAAGTAGCTAGAGTATAAATAATTTTCAATAGCCTAGAAGAAATAAATTAGAATTCAGAATCACTAGGTTACCAAGTAAATGGTAAATCATGCCTGAGAAATTGTTTAAGAAGCATGAACTATGTGATAACAGTTATTAAGATTTTACTGTAAAGCAACAAACACACAAGTCAATTTCAAAGGTAATGAGAGGAATTCTTTCTTATAATAAATAGTATTTTGGGACTAAAATGTTTCAAAAAAGTATCTGTTCACATTCAAAGTGAATTTTCATTGACATTAATAGGGCTTCCTCCAAACATTTCAGGGATGATGAATAAAGCAATCATTTAAAAATAGGAGTAAGTTAAGCCAGTCCATATAAGAAAGGAAACAAAGGAATGCTGAAATGAAGAAGGAAATCAAATTATCTAACGCTGATTTCCACTGTAAACGTTTTCTTTGTTTTGGAAACAAAGAAAAACCCCACTCTTAGTAAAGAATAAGAATATGCAAGCCTTGGTGAGACAATCTGATTCAAAGCAGAGAATAAGAGCTCTATTAATCAACAAAGTAATGTCCTTAATACTTTCAAGTCACCTGTAAATATTCAAACCAAAAACAAAACTGCTTGAATTCAATATTGGAGCAGTGTCCTAATGGCTAGCGAGATCTTCAACAATCCAGCTAAATAAGATTACTAAAAATTGTTCATTATGCAAAAGGAGACACTCCTTCAGTTTGCCAAGCTCTACTTGGGTCACCTAACAAAGTAGAAAAATCTTTTCGGATAAAAGACTTATAATCTTTCATCTACATACAGTCTACAAAACAGGCCCTGTATCAAATTTTATCAATACCATTCAAAATTACATACTGGTTTTATCAAGAAACACTAAAAATTAGTTGAATCTGATTTTCCACTCATACTTCCAATTTTGCCCCCAATCTAAGCCTCTGCTTAAATTATCTAAAGAAGTATCTTGCATGCAGTCACTTTTCCAAGTTATCATGCCAAGTTACAACTAAGGTCTTAACTCTGAGTAAATCACCCCTATGGTGTATATGTTTCCTAGTCCAGAAAGAAACAAAGTCAAATAGCCTACTATAATTTACCTTGATAAAAATCCAACAATGAACTGAGTGACCAAAAAACCAGAGACTATATCTTCAGCAAGTCCAGTTTTGCCTAAAATCATGCGTGTAGACAAAAATAACATTAATCTTATAAGATATACTGTAAGAGAATGTAATAGTGTTGCAATTAAGACTATGACTCTGGAGTATGACTATATGAAGTCAAATCCTGGCTCTGCTACTTACCTGCTGTGTTATTTAAGGTCTCTCTGTCTCTGTTTTTTCATCTGTCCAATGGGGAAAATGATCTTAAAAGGATTAATGCATGTTAAGTGTTTAGAATAGTGTTTGACACAAGGTAAATGTCGTAACTATTTGTTGGTATTATTAACGAAAACCATGGGGTGACTTGATTACTACTGGTTTTCCCAAAGGTAGTCTTTAAAATTCACCAACTGTCTTTAAAGCCCATCTCTGAGCTCTAACTACTTATTCATTCAATATATTTACTAAACATGTACTTTAAGCCAGGCATTATACGTATGCTTCTACTACCAATGCCCCATTCTTTAATTGATGAAAATTAGCTTCAACAGTCAGATATTCTTATTAAAGCTTGCTGCTGTCAGATGCCAGACTTAACTGTGATTAAATGATTATCTGTCCTTGATTAAATAATTATTTGTACTTGATATTACTTTTAGTTATTTCACTTTTTCCATTCATTAAAAAAAAAAAAAAATTTATAAGGAAACTTTCAAACATATACAAAGGTTGAAAGAACAGTAAAAGGAATCCTACATATCCATCATCCAGGTTCAACCAGTAACACATGAGAAATCGTATTTTATCTAATAACCCCAATTATTTTAGGGCAAATCTCAGACCCAGTATGTCACTGAAACTATTTTAACATGTATTATCTATCTCTAAAATACAAAGACTTTTTAGAAACCTGCAACAACATCATGCCTAGAAAATTAGTAATTCCTTAATATCAAATAGTCAGTTCAAATTTCCCCAACTGTCACAGATCGTTTTATGGGTTGTTTTTATTTAATCCACTAGATTCCTTAACCAAAGGTAATGTTCCCTCCTTGAGGCCTTTATTTTTAGTTCTCTTAATAGCTTACTCATACTGTAATAATTTATGCATTTCTCTCTTTCCCAGTAGCTAAACTGCAAACATTTTGTGGGTGCTTACTCATGTTTGTTACAGGACCCAAGACAGTATCTTACAGTATCTATTACCATTTTTTAAAAACAGCACAATTTAAATACTAAAAAGACAAAAAACAGTAACTACTTCAAGAGTTGAAAGAACAACTGAAGAAAATTATAGTAGGCCTCACAGAGAAACAGAATTTCGCTGGGCCTTGAAGGGGAAGAAAGGCATGACAAAAATTGACTGGAATAGGGAAGTTATGATTAGTGAAGTATCTGAATGAATGGTTTTAACAGGTGGCTGGCAGTTTACAGATAACACTAAGCCCCTCCAATAAGGGCTTTTTGTAAAAGAGCAAAAAAAAATGTCCTACTGCGTATAAGTAGGCTAAAAAGTGATGATATTAATGTGAACAAGTTCATTTTGGTGAAATTCAACCAAATCAGGTATAAAATATGATAAAGGTAAATTATATTCTAATGAACCAAGCAGGAAACATGGGAAGAAAAAACTAAATAATGGATAACAGAAGAATTCAGATAGATTCATAGCTACTTGAACAATCACTGACAATAAGTATAGATCTTTAGTGACAACGCTCTGTTCTCTTTAATAGTTTAATCAAAGGATTGATGAAGTCATAAAGAAAACTTTCTATAAGTTCTGAGGACAAAACTGAAAGGGGCATCTTCAACCGTGTATGAAATCTATTTCAAATACTTACCACACATAAAAGAAAATTTGGCTTCTGCCATCCTGGATATGCAGAAGGGAACATCCATCTGCCTCCTGCCCTAGCATACTTTTCTCTGCAACCAGATAAATGTTTCTCAGTCCCAGATTTAAAGGGAAAGCAGAAGATAAGAACGTGGGATGTACTGTTCCCTTGGCAGCTCTGCCCTTGACTGAGAAACATTATCTTCCTGGTACCTCATCCTAATCAGAGTTGTACCAGAACAACCAATTGCAACTCTACTGGCAGCCTGACATCTATAGCTCATTACAAACATCATCACCTCTTTCTTGCCCACTAGCAACTGGAAGAGTAATTGTATCATGTACTCAAAATAAATAGTAAGTGGCAAGGCTCGACTGTTTTAACAAAACCCTTTCATTCTAGAGAAAACTATAAAAGTGACCTATTAACTTTGCCAGAGACAAGAATCATAGATCTAACACCAACAGTTTGTGAATTCTCTGTTCTGACTATATTTTAGACATAGGTTTGCTCTGTCACAACGACAGAAGTTAAGAGTTTTCAAATCCAGAAGGCTACAAAAGTATATTCAGCAACCTTTTTCTGATCTCTGTTGCAGCTACTCAACTCTGACTTTGTAGTGCAAAAAGTAGCCACAGATATGTAAATGAATGGGCATGGCTGTGTTCCAATAAAATGTTATTAACAAAAAACATTTCGGGAAATGGATGTGGCTCAAGTGATCGGACTGCTGTCTACCATATGGGAGGTCCAGGGTTCGAGTTCCAGGCCCCCTGGTGAAAAAGCAAGTTGGTCCATGCAGCGAGCTCACACAGGAGTGCTGGCCCGCGTGGAGACCTGGCGCAGCATGATGATGCAACAAAGAGACAAAAAGAGAGAAGAGACAATAAGAGACACAGCAGACCTGAGGTGGCACAGGGGACTGAGCGCCTCTCTCCCACGAGAAGGTCCCAGGATCAGTTTCCAGTGCCGCCTAAAGAGAAGACAAGCAGACACAGGGGAACACACAGCGAGCAGACAGCGAGTGCAAAAAAAAAGGTGGGGGGGGAGCAGCTAGGAGGGAGAATGAATCTTAAAAAAATAAAAAACCACCTGTGGGCAGTAGTTTACTGAGCTCTGGTTTATAAAATCATAACTGGACCCTTGGCTTTGGTCAACTGTGACAATATTCTGGATATAACTTAACATTTTAACTTCATGTTTAAAATAGAAACAAACATCCTAATTATATAGGAAATCTAGGGAAGCCTGAAAAGAAATAATAAAATAAAATGCAAAGAGTGGCTGGAATGTGAGGATTATGGATACTGGTCATAGAGTACCATCATTTTTTTTTTAAAGTTTACTTATAAAATAGATTAATAAGCAAGTAATTTCAGTTTATGGTAACTGCTATAAAGAAAATAAACAGTATATTACCCATGATAGGTAGCATGGAAGACGGTATGGAGTGATAGAAGACATCTCTAAGGAGGTGGCATTTATATTGAGAGTTGAAGGAAAACAAAATGAGTCAAGTAAAGAGCTGATAGAAGAGCATTCACCCAGAGCTCATAAGCCAGCAAAGATGTTGATGGGATTAAAGAAATGTGTTTGGGGGAAAGAAAGAATGCTCAAACACAATGAGCACTGGGGAAAGTGGCTTTAATAACACAAAAGGAAAATGACACTCATTTCAAGGTATCAGGGTCTCTAAGCAAAGAACTATCTTCATCAAACAGAGGTAGATAGGGCTGATTCTGCTGGCAAGGAAGGCTCAGTACAATCTGGGAGTTCAAAGACCTCAAGGTGTCTTAAACGTACCAAAGGTCCCTTTTACAATTCTGGTATCTGTCCTTCCTAATCGACTGCTGTTCCACTTAATTTTTTCAAAGGCATTCACAGAAGTTCTCTGGACCTCTGACTATACCTTGAATCAATAATTTCTAAACTTGTTTTCATTCTTTAGGCTCTTCAGTAAACAGAAATAACCTGCCCATCCACACTGATTTTCTCATTCTCCCCATAAAGATCTTTTATATTAGCTATTTGATCCTCCAAAGTTCTGCCTTCAATAAACACTTTATTTTATGCAATCACAGGTAATAAATAAGTTAACTGTTTACCATTGTGTGTCAGAATTTATCAATGTTCCATTTTCTAATGATAATGGGATCATCATTACCTTCAAATCCAACCAGGTCAGATAACCAATCCAGATTTCCATTACCTAGCGAGTGTACTACCTACAAACATTCCTGATACCAATTACTGCATTATTTAGAATTCAACTGCAGACAACAAAATCAACTTTAGATGGTTAAAGAAGAAAAAGACCGTTTTTCAGTGTTAGAAATCATTACAAGGCTGAAAAAATAGACTCTAGGTCAAGTTTTAGGAATAACTCACAAAGCCACATTGCAGAAATGTGCCAAAGAAACTAATGCCTGTCCTACAGTCGGAAGTTACACACTGAATTTGAAATCTTCTGGCTCCAGAACATTGGGGGGAAAATCCAAAACACATCCAGAATCCTACCAGCAGAAACAATAAAAACAGGGAAAGAAACTACAACTCACTTTCACCTACTAAACCTCATAGGAGTATATCTGTGAAAAAGGAATCTGAGAAATACGCTTTTTAGTTTTATAGTTTTTGTATACCAGAAGGTTTAGATGATGTTGACCACTCCTAAAAAATATAAAATGAAATTCTGATTGCCATGCCTCAATAAACATACTACAATGGGAGAGTACAAAAGGCAACTAAAGTTATTAAGGGAATGAAGTTGTCCAGAGGATGGAAAAATTAGGACTTCAGATTTTAGGGGAAGGGGTTG
>JAQZBX010046901.1:0-20640 GCA_029593785.1 Cabassous unicinctus | reverse complement strand
GGAGCTCTATCCATTGAGCCACACCCGCTTCCCTGACCTAGGCATTTCTAACTTCTAATTTGTTTGTTTTGGTTTTTTTTTTTCCTTTCCAGCATTTGCCTACATGGATCTATAAAATTGGGAGGCTTGCTTTTGGGTGCTGTTGGTCAGTCAAATAGATTTTTCTTATCATGAAATATTTATTGTAAGAGAAAAATGTTTACCCATTTAGAGCAAGTTGAGATCTGACATACCTAAAGCGTTGTATCACATTTGGTTAATGATAGATTTATAGGACAAACATATATCAAACTAATCCTTTAGTTATTTGACTTTGCCGGGGATGAAAATTCCAATAATTTTTTTATTTTAAGCAGACTTTTATATATCCAAAGCCCATAAATCTCTTTGTGCCTTGAGATAAATGTCTGCCTGAACTCTGGGTTACCCTGTGATCTTTTGAGCACTGAGCCAAGGAAGGAGGAGAAAGACCCCATTCCCCCATAGCCTATTTTTAAAATACATGTTTGGGCTAAGCAATATTTATATAATAAAAAGCTTCCTATTTTAAAATACATTTCTCATTTCTAATGTGCACAAAGTTAGAAGTGAAAATAATCTCAAAATTTATCAGAGTGAGTTGATGGTAGACAAACTGGCAAACACCAAAATGGACTGCAGCATTGTCAGCTCAGGCTTTGCCAACTTGGTGATCACTCTCCATTATGGTTGTCATATCAATTATAAATTCTCTGGCATCAAACATTAAATCAGCTGAAATGATGGGTTTGCCTTTGGCCTGTTTCCCCAGGGAAATAACGGAGAAAACATGTAATAATTCACACAACCAATTTTGTAAACTACCCCAACTTTTGGTATAAATTCTAAGTAGTTAGATGTGATTTGACCCAAGGTCAGTCTAAAGTTTTCTCTCACTCTTAGTATTAAATGTTTTGAAGGTATGCATGACCTTGGATACTTTTTTACTGTTAGGTTCTCTGTTTCTTCCACTGCATTTAATCTTTCTCTCTTCTTCCCATTTTGAGGCTGTGTGCATTTTCTTTTGAAACGAAATCCAAGGATATTGCACTTAAGTTCATCTGCCAATTTTACAACTAAATGATCTAAATATAAGGTGCTGCTGACTCCACCATCCCTCGATATGTCCCTGTACCCCTAATCTCACCCTTCATTCTCCCCTCCAAAAATCAAAGCATTGTGGAGAAAATTAAAAGGCATGAAAACAACATAGCTGAAACTCACCTTTTCTAGGCAGACTTCTAAAGTACCTTGTCACTGCTCTCATTATTCTTTGGCATTCAATGGGTAACTTTTGTTTTACACTTAAGATGTGAATAAATTTGTTCTTAGAGTATTGAAATTTAGTGAGCAACTTAAGGAGAGGGCCCTTCCTTTCAAGACTTACGCACCAAGCAGGGTGACCACGTAGGCTGTACAGAGATGCTTAACAGGTAGATGCAGAAAAAGACTGACCAGCTTGTCAGGTAAAAGCATTTCTGCAAGAAAACAGAGATTGGAGGCACAGATTTTTAAAAAATATCTTCTGCCTTTGTTTTCTATTCCATCCATCTCAGTTTTTTCTTCTGAGGAGAGATTTACAAAAGTCTGTTGTAGTACGTAGTACATATTGTAGACTGTATGACATCTAAGTATGTTCAGTACAGGACAGAATGAAGTAGAAATTAAGCACTTTTCTAGGTAATTTAAGGTGGACAGGAAAATGCCTTGTTATATAAACACCAAGGAGAATTTCAGGTGGTTGTGGTTGTATACTTACATACATTTTAAAATCTCTTCAAAATAAATTTTCTGTTTATTTTCCAAGTGGCATAAAGGTCTGAAGTGAGTCAGTATTTATAATATATTTTGCCTTTTTTATTTTCAAAATTTTAGAAAATGAGTTGATACTACAAAGATGATAGAGTTACATTTTTTAGTAACCAAGACCCATGAAATGAGTGAGTATACTCATAGCGAGGGTTCTCTTTCTTTACTCAATTTGCAAACACAGACCTGACAAGCCATAAGACTAAATAGAACAACCAAGTTATCATATTTATTTCATCTTTAGATACTCCAAAAAAGGAATATTTGCATTGTATATTAAATTGACCATAGTGCCAGAATCTTATCATGCTATATTACATGATCACTAATCTATTATTAATGTACACACATTTACACACAGGCATAAATACACATACTTTGCATATAAACATGTGCAAGCATATTTCACTTGGACTGAAAAGATATTTACAACTCTGTCTGGAGATACATACAACAGTGATTAACAAGTGCATAACCAATCTACAACACACAGATTAAAACTAAATAAACAGTGTAAGAGTTTATTTTAAAACAATTACAAGATGTTTTATATTTCTCCTTCATCCTGAACTGCATGTTTGAAAATGCACTCTTCATAAAAACCACATGTAAGTCTTTTTTGATGGTGAAACAATCGACTTCCAACAGCCACATGTCTGCACACATCCTCAAAAGATAGCACAGACCCCACACAGCAACTCAAAATGAAAAGTGTGTGTGTGTGAAAGAAAGATTCTCTACTGTTCCTCCTTTGGAGTTTTCTGTTTGCCTATGAATTAAAATAAAAGATTTGTGTTGGGAACAAAGATTTCAATCAATTTAACTAGGTTTTGTTTTACTCTTCAGTGAGGACACTCATGAACAAAAAACTTGACAAAGATCATCAAATCATTTCATAGTCCAATTGTCATTCATCAACTGAAAATTGTTTATTGGCTTGATCCAGATTTATACTGTATGACCCTAGTGCACTGAGAATACTTTTTTTAAAAAATGTAATCAAGGTAATTCTACACATTGGGAAGAATGAGTTTCCCTTGTTCTATGTATAGAGGCAAATTATGTAATAGTATATGAATCCCACCCTTCCTCATCTTCGTGTTATATTACCAAAAGAGATATGCCAGAGATATACAGCCACACTGATTTAAAATATATATGTATGATGTGATTTTCTCATGGAGTTGAAAACAAAGGTAAGCCAAGTTAAAGACACAAACATAAGATACCTCTCTCTACTGGAGGAATTTTAGGAGCAAAAATGGGCCTTTGTGGTTCACTGTCTCAACCTTGTATAGCAAATCCAAACCTTCTTTTCTGGGGAAACAAATCTCCACCGCGTGCGCTTGCTTGGATCTGTTGCTTCCATCAGTTTTCCTCATAACTTTTTCCAGCTGTTTATTTCCATTTATGTGAACAGGCTGTGACAGTGTTCTGGATTTACTCCCCTTTTCTCATGTTTAGATTCTGCCCCATAACTTCTGAATCCCTTCACAGCATGAAACATTTCACTTCTCTGAACTTTATGCAGTGATTTTGTAACTCTCATTCCTTAGCTTACTTCCACCTGAGTGTCAAGTGCTTTAACTATGCTCCCTCAAATTTAATCATTTTGATTTCTTTTGCCTGAATTATAGTTTGTTTTCCATATACTTCTTGAATGTGGTGACACTTAAATCGAAGTGAATAGCTAGCTAAACTTTTTAGTATGAAACTATTGACTTCATAGTTAGAAAAATCATTCCTTGTATACAGGTAGTCCCCAACTCAAATCAACTCTTGATTTGTCACTTTACTCCTGGGCTTCTGCTCCTCTTTTTGCAGGTGTGGTAAATATTTTTCAAAGTTGAATGACTATGTTATAAGTTGCTATGTAAATATGAAATATGAGAGACAGCATGGTATGGTGGTTACAAATACAAACCATAGAGCCAGATGGTTGGGTTGAAAGCCTGGCCCTGCCACTTGATAACCATGAGACCTTCTGTGCCTCGGTTTCTTTGTCCGTGAAATGGGAGTCATAATAGTGCTCCCCCATATGGTTGTTGTGTCAAATTAGTCTGTACACATAAAAGTGCTTGAAATGCTACCTGTCACATAAGAAGTGTTCAATCAATATTACTCACCTCTTTTTGTCATTCATTACTGGAATCGTATTTTATATGTGTTTGGATAGCATCTTCATAGACATAGCGACTGGTCAGGGACCCTTTGAAATCTGTGGAGGCCTAGAAGCTAAAGCAGCTTCATGAGACCAACCAGGGAATTAGGTTATTGGGGCTAAGTTTGCAAAAGGATACTTACCAATGTGATTAGAGATCTCTAAATTCCTATATCTACCTTTGATATCAGTACTCTCTGAAGATATCGCAAAGAAAAGTATGACAGTACAGAGCTAACAGTCTTCTTCTATCTCCATAAGTAAAAATACCATTCAAGTTATCCCTGCATATTAAAGGGCTGTCTAGAGACATGACAAGGAAGGGGAAGTTTTATGACTTGATAGTTGGGGATAGTCAGATTTTTCTGAGAAACCAAGAATTTGCTCACTGAAGTACCAGTTTTAAAATATTCTTGCTGGTAATCTTTTAAAGATATATTATAGATTTCACTACCTTTTTAAACTGAACAAAACATAGCCAGCATCTATTTTTCCTGAGCTTTCTTCTGACCTTGCTGAGATTGACAGTCTATTCACCCCAACACCAAGCAGCCTGGACTTCCACAATTTAGGATTTTTATGTCTCTTCCCTGGTGGTCAGCCATTCCTCACCTCATCTGGCAATGTGTTCTGCCCTGTAAGCCGCCACCCACACCCTATCTCCACCCGCTTCAAATTGGCTTCTTCAGAAACCCAATAAGCAAGCTTAACAACAAAACCACAGAACTGGAAAGAACATGCAGACTTCTTCACTTTATATATGATTTCTCTACCTCTCTGGGTAACCTCAGTATCCCATTTGCAGCAGGGAGGGGTATTAGGGTAACTCCAAGTTAGGAGCCAAGAGGCTCTGTCAGAACAAAATCACAAAGTTGCTTCATAACTGAGATTTGCCTTGATGAAGATTGCTATTTACTGATCATTTACTTCAGTAACCCCTTCTGCTGTTACTCCTGGGTGCAGTTGTAACTGTAAAGGCCAATCTGTGCCCAACAAGTTTTCCATACTGCACTATGAAGAATGGTATTTGGTTTCTACTTAAATTAGAACCTGTAGTGCATATCTGTATTAGTCATCTATTGCTATATAACAAATTACCCCCAAACTAAGTAACTTAAAATAACACACATTTTTTGCCTCTCAGTTCCTGGATCAGGAATCTGGGCTTGGCTTAGCTGGGTCCCCTGCCCCCATCTCCCACAAGGCAGCATTCACGGTATCAGCTGATGGTCTGCAGCCCCATCTCAGGACTTGATGGAGGAAGGATCCACTCAGTGGTTGACAGGAGTTAGTCCCTCTCGGACTGTTGCAGAGGCCGCTTTCAGTTCCTTTCCACATGGGCCCCTTCCTCATGGCAGTTTGCCTCATCAGAGTTTGTAAGCCAAGAAGGCATTAGAGAGAATCTGACAGCAAAAGAGAAGTCACAGTCTTTTGTAGCCTCATCACAGAAGTGGCATCCTATCTTTTTGCCATATTCTATTCATTAGAAGCAAGTCACTAGGCCCAGCCCATATTCAGGGGAAGGGGATCACACAAGGGCATGAATACCAAGAGGCGGGGATCATTGGGACCATCTTAGAACTCTACCTACAACAGTATCTCTCTGACACTCTTAGTTACAACTCAGAAAGAACTCGTCCACCACCATCGCTATGGGTCTGCTTTCATTGCTGCCGTTGCCCAATTTAGTTTGACGGTTCTCTTCTGTTCTTTCTTCCTATAGACAACAGTGGTGAGACTGCTTTCTGTAGAGTGAGTTCTAGAGGGACCTGGTGTAATAGCTAATTGTCCTTCCTTCTAGCTCATTTTTTACTGCAAAGATGAGCCTTATACACAGGGACAGGATAGTTACAAATTGGCTAAGCATTTATTTTCACACATCTGTTAATATGTCTTAGTGCTGCCCATATTTTGGAATCTTACAATGTATACTCTGTTTACTTGTTCCTAAAACATCTATCTATGCAAAGAGGTGGAACCAGTTAGAACAAGGTCCCCAACCTTTTCAAATTTGAAGATCTTTAAAACAAATAAAATTTTGCCACCCCCCCAATTGATCACAGCTGTGCTTTTAGAAGCTATCTACTTAGAAAATACATGACTAAAAGCTACCGTGAATCCCATTTAAGTGTCTCCATTTTTTAAATAAGACAAGACAAGATCTATTTATTCTTTTCTGTCTGAGGTCAATGGCTCGGGATAAGGAACCACGTATCCCCAAATGCATAAGGATCACAACCCCTCAGGGATCTCAGGGGCCAGATGGGCAACATAAATGCAAGAATTAGGCAAGGCATAAAAAAGAAAGGTGTGCCTTTCCATTTCTTTCTTGAAACATGGGCCTCTCTCAGATTATTTTTTGCTTTCCCACATCTGATAGAGATTTGAGTATGGAGAAATCAACAATGCAAACATGATGCTAAATGGCACCTGGCACTGAGCCTCAGCATCAGGGAGTAACAGAGAATGGTGGAGACTGCAGCAAAGCCGAGAACATGTATCCTGTCTAAAGGGAGCAGCTGTTACTCAGCTCCAGCTGATACTTGCCAGGTCAACTACTTTCTCAAGAGAAGCTGAAACTGCAGGATTTTATGCAAAAACTCCTTATTTTGATACGTTCACTTATCTTTTACAAATTGATGAAAGCCCAGCCTTGTTTTATACAATTGATCCAGTCCCAGAGATGTCACCATTTTGCAAGGCCTCTCAGTCCCATTTTTTTTCAAAAGCTTCAATTTTAGAAAAAAGTTATATTCATGTAGAATCAAACTCTGATTCCTGGTTAGTTTCAAACATTGCTTTAACTCTGTACTCCAGAGCTACAGCATGAATCAATTCCCTCATCACCAAGAGCACTCTCATAAACAGAAGCTGGTGAGCATGTTACTACCCTAACTGCTCTTCTCTAGGTCAGACATACTCTGTTACTCTCACCATTCCTCAAATAGCCTAGAGTTCTCCTCTGCTTTACTTCCAGACTGGAGGTATTCCCCTTAAAAGCTGACAGCAGAACTGTCCAAAGCATTGGGCAGTTTTCCTCTCTTTCTGGTTAAAGTCTGATCACCCCATTGATTAGACTGATCACTACATCATAGCACAGTCAAGACCCTACAGCCGGACTGCCTGGGTTCCAAAACTGGTTCCTCTGCGTTTTAGCTGTGAAACCTTAAGCAGGTGATTTTATTGCTCTATGCCTCAGTTTCTTCATTTGTCAAATGAGGACAATAATTGTACCTACCTCTTTGGGGTGGCATAAACATGAAATGGGCCAATATATGTAAAGTGATTAGAACAGTATCTGGCACATAGTAAAGAACTAGGAAAGGGCCAGGAATTAGCCATGTTGTAACTATTATTCCTTTCACTGGGTTCTATGAGTATGCCATTAGTGTGCTCATCCTGATCACTATAAAAATACGGAGGAGTGGCAAGTCCTTCAGCATGCCTACCGCTAGGCTGCCACAGGTTCATTAACCAAGTACAACACTGTCTGGTCCTGGGATTACTAACCCCATGTTCTGCATCTTGTCCTTGGGGGCTTCAGTCATGTTCCAGGCACTGTGCCTGGCTTGGAGGATAGAATATCTATAAAATGCGGTCTTTGCCCTCAATGGGGTCACACTATATCAGGAGACAAATGTTGAAACAGAGAGATAAACCCTAGAAGACGTTTACACACAGAAACCAAAAAAAGGATGCCCAACCTTAGCTTCACAGTCTCATATTTAATTTCTATAAATACCCTAAAATGGAAGAAAACCCTCAAGAAGCACATTTTGAACATGTTTGTAATGTTGTCATTATTTATTGTGGTGGTTTGAAATGTTATGCACCCCCCAGAAAATCATGTTCTTAAAGCTAATCCATTCCTGTGGGTCTAAACCTATTGTACTTGATTAGGTTGAATCAGTTGAGAAAGAGAGAGAGAGAGAGAGAGAGAGCCACAGAAGCAAGAAGCTGAAAGCAACGAAACCTGGAAAAAATGGGAGAGACCGGCTGACACTGCCATGTAACTCGCAATGCGAAAAAGGAGTCCAGGATCGCCAGCAGTCGGTCTTTGGGGAGAAAGCATCACTTGATGATGCCTTGACTTAGAGATTTTTCTCAGCCTCAAAACGATAAGCTTATAAGCTAATAAATTCCCACAGTTAAAAGACAACCCGTTTTATGGTATCTGCTTTTGGCAGCCTAGCAAACTAAAACATTTATGAAGAACCTCATCTTTCATAACCTCAAGGTCAGTCATGGCTCTTGAGTTTCACCTCCCATTTTTTCAAGAGGTATTTTTTGTTTTTTGCTAATTTGGTGGCATTTTATTTGCAAACAAAATTACTTGTTCATACATCACTCACATCCCAGTCTGTGCTCCAGAGAAGTATGTAAATCCATTAGGGGTCTTTGATCTTATCACTTGACCATGGGTGTAGGAACATTGACATTAGAGTGGACTTTGAAATGGGTTTACAGAATCAACTCATATACCTATTGTATTCATCAGCCAAAGGGGTATTGATGCAAAATACCAGAAATTGATTGGTTTTTATAAAGGGTATTTATTTGGGGTAGAAGCTTACAGTTACCAGGCCATAAAGCGTAAGTTCCTTCCCTCACCAAAGTCTGTCGCCATGTGTTGGAGCAAGATGGCTGCCGACATCTGTAAGGGTTCAGGCTTCCTGGGTTCCTCTCTTCCCAGGGCCCGTTTCTCTCCGGGCTTAGCTGCTCTGCTTTCTCCACAAGGCCAGCTGTAAACTATCAGGCAAACAGCTTGTCTCTTCCCGGGGCCTCTGCCCTGTCTAATCGAGCCTTCTCTCTCCTCCACTATATCCATACTTCCCAGCATCCAAAACTCCAACTCACTCCTCTGCTCTGCTTTGTAGTTTTCTCTGTGACTCAGCCTCCTATGATGTTGCCCAATCAAAGGCCTAATCATAACTTAATCACGCCCAGGTACAGACCAGTTTACAAACATAATCCAATATCTATTTTTGGAATTCATAAACAATGCCAAACTGCCACACCCATATACAGCCCATTTCTGAGTGTGTCTGGGCTGGTAGGGAAGGCTGCAATCCCAGTAGCAGACTAACCTCTCTACTTTACACATTCCCTCAAACACAGGGACTATTTTCTTTTAAACATTGTTAACAGTCTCTTTGGTTTTTATTGGCCACAAAGGTTATATTTGCCTTTCTAGTGATCTTCTTGTCCAGTAGCACCACAAGAAATGGGAATAGGCATCAAAAAGGTGAAATTGCTCAACCCACAACTATAAAAATTTACTAGTGTCCTGTTTTCTCCTTGTCTTACCCCTTTTCAGAAGGAAGTGCTGTAGTTGATAGCTTGCTTTTCAAATTATCAAAAAGATTGGCCCCTTCTGTTACTTCAGATAACCAAGGAATTGATTATATACAGTTACTTAATGTGGTCCCCTCTTCATAAGCAGATATGCTGCTGAAAGGTTATTTTATCAGCGTCTGATAATCTCTGGATCTTAAGCTGTTGGAGAAAGCTCAGAAGTACACTAAAGCTGGTGTTGGGAACAAGGCCAGATCTTGTCCTGTCATTAAATTCTCAAACTTGTCATCCTCAAAAGCTCCTAATATTTTTGTCACCCAAAGATCTCATAATTTGAAAGCATCTAGAAGCTTTTTTTTAGGTACCTGGGCCAGAGATTGAACCCAGGACCTCACATGTGGGAAGCTGGTGCTCAACCACTGAGCCGCATCGGCTTCTCTGAGTTGGTTTTTTTTGTTTATTTTGCTCATTGTTTGTTTTTTTCAGGAGGTACCTGGAACCAAACCCTGGACCTCCCGTGTAGGAGGCAGGCACTCGACCACTTGAGCCACATCTGCTCTCCTTCTCTTTTTTTTTTTTTTTTATACAGAGAAAGTATTTTATTCTTTTTTCTTTTCCCCTGAGATGGCTCCCTCATCTGTCTGCTCATGGTCTGCTCGCTGTGTCTGCTCAGAGTGTTTGCTCGCAGTGTCTGCTCGTTGTCTGCTCATCTTCTTTAGAAAGCACCAGGAACCAACCTGGGACCTTCCACATGGGAGGTGGGCACCCAACTGCTTGAGCTACATCTACTCCCCACCCTTCTCATTTTTAATTAACCATGTAATGTCCATCAGAGCTTTGAGCTACGTGAGAGAGCTACTGCTATGCACCTAAGTTAATATAATTCCATCCAAGAGCCAAGAAACATAAAGGCTTGGGTAGGTGGTAGAACCTTATTATGAGTCATGACTGACAATAATTCAGAGATCCATGTGACTACCTACATTCAGGGAGCCCTGGTTGTGACCCACTACATAAAACGTTCAGATTCACAGTCTTGCAAAACTTTTCTGGGTTGCAGATTTCATTCATTGCCTCACAAGTGAAACAAGTTCATTTTCTTGAGTGTTGAGGTGTTTCCCAGCCTGGTATTTCTGCCTATAAAATGCCATTTTCATAAAGAGCTGTCATGCTTTGTGTCCTTTGCCTATGATTTAGCTGTTCAGGGAAGGTGCAGGCCACTCTTGCTCTCTAAGTGCTAGTGATATGTGTTTTTGTTTTATTAAATCTTTAAAGTTCTGGGTTTGTTATTTATGATTCCCATATATTCTTTTGTTCTCAGTGACTGGTTAGATCACTTTTTCCCCCCTCCCTTTGTAAAAATATTAGTGCCTTTCTAAAGAATATCATGGTCTCCAGAATGGCTGCATTAATAAAATGGACGAATGTATTGAGCTTAATGTTAGGCCTGTCGGGGCTATGACTCAGGGCTGCTCTGCTAAGTTGAACGTTTGAGCCTTCTCAGACGTGGTCTAGAAAATTGCAAATCTTCCTGCTCTTGCCAGAGTTGTTTTGACAAATCTGAGATTATTTGATACTAATCACAGAGCTCTTAAAATAAAGATATCAAATAGTGTCTGCTCCAGTTGCAGAGAACTGTTTGTGATTAAAAGTTACTAAGAAACCCTGGGTTAAATGAAAACAAGTTCTTGCCCAGGTGTGAGCCTCTCTCTGTGCCTGTGAGCACTGGGGCCAACACACCCTGTGATTCTTCTGACCTCAAAGGAAACTCTTCCTCAGATATGCTGAGGAAAAAGAAAGCATCTGCAGCTAGCCCTGAATTCAGGTCAATCTCACAGGCTCTGGCACCCACCCACCACGTCCTCTAGAACAAGGTCAGGTGAGGAGTTACCATCTCCTGGTTCAGAACCTGCATGGAGGGAACTCAGAAAGTTTTAATTAATCTTGAATACAACTTGGCTACCCTACTGATGTGAATCCCCAAATAAACCATTACATGACATCCAGTTGAACTTGTTCCTGTCCATACGGTATCTCGCAGCCCATCCTGTACTGTTAGTTTTGGCAAGTACGCTACAGCATATAATAAATCATGGGAGGAAAAAGCTTTTTGGCCTAGCATGGTTCAGCCTGCTGTAATGTTAGAATACAGAAAGCAGTTCTGTTTTTAGACATCCTTTTACTAACCCAACATTCATAATTTATGATTTCACTGTAAAATTCCTGCAATACTACACCAAAAGTAGTGCTGCCCTTTAATTAAGTGCTCTCAGTAGGCAAAATGTGAAACTGATGTGCAAAACATCTCTGTGTGCATGGTGATTGATAGTGATTACATCTTTATGAACCCAGCCTAAAGGTCTCAACTTCCTGATGGGTGAAGTAGTCTTGAGGGCTACTTCCTGAGTCTGCTTGGTGGGGATCGGTTGCTGCTAACAAAATCTGAGATAATTCAGAGGTACAATTTAGAAAGATCGAGGTTTTAAACCTGCATCTGTCGATGCTTTGTCACAAGTCTATGTGTCATTATTCCTCATTTTCATGATAAGACTCTATGATATTTCATGCTGTGTCCAACTTAGAGAGGTTGTGAAGTGGAAACTGAAGGGTCTGAGGGAAGGTCTCTTGGAGGGATTCCAATGTGTCGTATGGATTAATTTTTTAAGACTGGCAAGAATGGGCGACAGGAGGAGCTTCTAGCCCTCCAGGTATGGGAATGGACCATTAGAGCCAGAAGAACACCTAAAGCTGTTGCATTTTATAAATTACTTTTCAATCATCCCCTCCGCCCCCCCCCCACCCTTTTTAGTTAAAAATAGGCACGTTTAATATTTAAAACAGTACACTCGATGTTAGGAGACTCAAATCCCAAGCCGGGTACTTTCTGACTTAAGCGACCTTAAGTTCATCACTGTATCTACTCGATATTTTCCTTCATAAGCTAAGTAGTCCTATCAGCTCCACTCACTTTTACTGAAATGGAATTAGGACAGTTCATAGATCTGAAATATTTCAGGTTCTTTGAAAAGAAGGTAAGAGATCCAGCCAAGGTGGTAGCACTTGTATTAAATGAGCTTTGGGGTATAAGTTGGACTACTTTCTGTCATAACTGTAGCAACTAAGACAAAAACTTTGTGCAATGCAGTCATTTAATCATCTGGGAAAAGACTTACCAATGCCTCAAAGCTTACTTTTTTCAGGAGCTATGTTGATATTATGTATACATGGTGTTTTCTTGTGTTTTTGCAGATTTGGGCCTGGCTTGGTCATATATTGGTATGGATTTATCCAGGAGCTGGACTGTAACCGGGAGAGGGGCATCCTGCTCAAAGCCTGTTTCCCCACGGACATTGTCACCTTATGCCATAGCTTAGCTTGACCCTGATGATCCTGGAAGAAGAGCTAGGAGGCAAAGGTGAATCCGGAAACAATTTTCCTTTCCTGCAGTGTAAACTCCTGGCAACATCTGCCCTGAACTTCAGCTGAACTCTTGCTGCCCGTGGTCACACCACTACCTCTTTAGACAAACATATCAAGAGTTTCTGTTTTCCTTCATCCCTTGCTGATGTGAACAGCCAAGAACTACAGACACAACCCACTCATTATCAGCATTTCTGTCTCTGTCAAACAGTTAGTTTATAGATAGTCATAATCTTTCTTCCTTCCGGATGGTTTTCTCCTTGTATCCTGAACAAAAGAAAAAAATGTGGAGACTGAAAGGTGTGATTTTTCAGTTCTCCTCCCAGTTACCGAATCACCCTCTCATTTTTTTCCTAAGCCTCCATTCATTATCTTTCCCTCCCCCTTTCTCTTCGTGTACACTCACAGATACTCAATGTTATATTACAGTTATGGTTTATTCTAGCACTAACCTAGAGAAGCTGAACACATGAAGTCTGAAACCAAATTTTTGCTCTCACCTGCAGGGCTCCAGTAGCCCTAGTTGGTAGCATATGCTGTGTGCTTATTTTGTCCAGTATCTACGGTTTCCTGACTTCTGTGGCATTAAGCCAAGCTGCAAAAAGATGTATTTTATGAGAATTTCTTCTTTTTATAATACTTATACAAACACCAAACATTTTACATTTATCTAATTTAAAAGTATTAGTTACATTATGTCTGGTAACCATACTAATTCTTTGGATTGGGTGCTAAGGGCAGATATTGAGGCTCAGTGCCAGCATTGACCAGAGTTGATTTTTAAACATGACCAGTTGTCAGTATATATGTTACCCATACTTTTATGAGTAGTATTTTTTTAAAGCACATTTTGTACCCTGCTTGGTACCTGCATGTTATACCCCAAAATTATGTAACACTCAAATAATTTAGGCATTAGGAATGTTAAGCTTTAAATAAAGTGTGCCAGAAATAAACCTAGTGTAATTTTTTTAAAAGCAAAATAAAAGAGAGTGTGTATGTGTTCACTTTAATTTATTCACTTTTTTATACTGCAGACCAGATTTCAGTCTAAAGCAAACAGTCAATAAATTAATTATAAACCTATCTATCGGGAAGTTACAAGTTAATCTGTATGCAAAAATGTATTCAGCAAAATGCTTTCCCCCCAAGTGGGCAAAGCATAATAATTTTTATAATGTTGAATAGGTGATTTGGAAATATTATTAAAAGTGTGACTTTTACAAATACCTCTAAGTTATATAGATTACTTCTTTCAAGAAACTAAACATGTCATTTGTACTTGGTTCATTTTGTACCTAAGAAGGTTCGCAAAAGGCTGCTGACGGCCTTTCCTTTCAAAGGACACAAACCTGTCAGTTCCTCTGGCTGTAGGGATTTTAACTCTGTTGTGGGCCGCATTAAACAAAAGAGAGAGGAAGAAGATGCTGGAACGATAAAAGTGTCAGGCAAATTTGTTTCAGAGTAAAATTCATCTTGCAAGTTTGATGAGTGAAATAGAATGTTTTAAAACCATTTCTATTGCTTTGATCTAGAAAAAGATATCTCTCATGAATGTTTTTGTTTAAATACAAATACGAATTTTTAAAAGTAAAACATGTTAAAAGCAGTTTGTATGGCATGCTCTAAACTGCTTTTTCTTCTTTGGGAATAAATTACGTTTATCTGCGCAGATGTTGAAATTCCTGTTAAACCCTAGTCAAGGATTTGTTTGTTTTACATTAAACAAATTTATGATGAGGGTGCACAAATACTTTTTTTTTTTTTTTTAAATATGCTTGGATTTTGTATTTATGCTTCTCCCTGGTGCCGTGACATAATGTGTTGTGAGAAGGTGGTATTGGCATTTCCCAGCATAGCGCCACCTCCTCCTTGTGAATGGAGCTTTAGCATTTGGCCGGTCAAAGTGGGCCAGCATTAAACTGTACACTCTACAATAAAGTCACAAGTTATTCAAAATCCAGCTTTTGCCTCCACTCAAAAACTAATGTAATTTTTCTATCTACTCCCTTGGAGTTGGAGGGCTATGGGGGGAGCTTAGAGCCTCTTTGCTCTTTTTCTTTTTAAGTTAAAAATACTCATCTGTCTGTGTGAATGTGTTTGTTTTTTAGTTTAGACAATATGAACCTGAGCCCTGGAAAATAGACATGGGGGTGACAACTTTTTTTTTTTATTCCTGTCGTCATTAGAACATTAATGTTAAAGCCAAATCTTGTTTTATGGAGCATTCTGAAAACTGTGCTGATGAGTTATGCCAAGCCAGAAAGCAGGAGTGTGCGTAAAACGTAAAACTAAATGATGTTCTCTCTGGCATATATAGACTTGCCAAGCATCTGCTCCCACAGACAAATGAGACCCATGTATTTGAAGCATTTACAGCTCAGAGCAAAGCTGATCCTGCACTAAGGATATTTAAGTCGATTTCATCCCTCATCCCCACCCCTAAAAAATAGTAAACAATGGGAATCCCTTTTTTCCTTTTTGTCTTCTGGTGAGGTCTCTGTCAACTCTCCTAAACATTCCTAAAATCATATAGAGAAGGAACGTATCAGGGATACAAAGTAGAAGTTGGGGGTCTCCAGAGGAAATCCTTTTCTTTTAACCATAGGTGTGTATACCTACTCATTATCTGCAAGACTTGATTCCACCCCGGAAAAGAAGATAAATTATTGGTCTTTAGGGGATGCATTAACTCATTGGAGCCGCCAGGGGATTGTTTAGAGCCCTGGATGAGGTAATCTACTAAATGGTCCCTCCTGGCCACACTAATTAATGCACACCTCTGAAGTGAACAGTTAATTCACTCGCTTCTCACTAGGGAGCTACACCCATTATTTCCTTTCCTCTTTGGAACCAAGACTTCTGCTCTTTTTCTCCTGCTCGCATTTCTAGGCCTGATGTTTCAATTGAATTACATCTTTTAATGCTTTGATATGCTAGTTTCCTTCACCTTTCACCTCTTTCTGGTCATCTTCCCTCTCCTTCACTTGCCTTTGCCAGTTTCCTTCCACATGCACATGTATTTTACTTTTTCTCCCTACCCCTTGGCTCTTTTTTCTCTCTAGATAATGTTTCTAAAACTGCAATGCATCCCAGCTAGGTCTTAATCCATATGACTGCGGGAGAGAAGCAACTGGCCTCATCTCTTTGGGGCAAAGCATACCCCAAGCATCCCCCCCATGCCAAAAAATTCAAGTGCATGCATGGCACCTGAAGTATCATAAAACTTTCAGCCAAGGTAAGTTTTTGCAGGGTCAAATGTAGTATGACGTGTATGCCTTCGGCAAATATTTTAGCAAAAAGAGCCAAAAAACATGTAAGAATTATAGCTACTCTCAGCCTAAGTGTTGTCAGTTGATTAAACTTATGAATTAAAACAGTAAAATGTCTGCATGGTTTAGTTAGAGAATCACTCCCAGTTTATTCATCTTGGGGGCAGCTTGCATTTTTCTTGGGATCTGATGGAAGCAAGTTGCCTCAAAGTAGAACTATTTTGTGAGAGGGATGGGAAGGGAAAATCTCCCCAATTGGCACATTCTTGATTAGGTTTAAGGAACAAAGCAGGCTTAACAAGAGAAGGAACTAAAAGGTAAACAATGGGAATTTGCCAGCAGCATCATTTACAGAGCAGCCCCTTCAGAACCTTCGGAATAAAGTCATTCCTAGGTTAAGGAAGGATGGCATGTGACACCTAAACTCAAAACTAACCTCCTTGTGTATAGTAAACGTGGTCTGAACCTGTCTTATTAAGAACATGCCAGGATTCCAAAGTTAAATAAGGAAGGTGGAATTATGAATTAAATAATAGCCAGAACAGTTTGGGTAACCCCTTGTGTTTCTCACTTTCCTGCTATTGTTTTGAATATGGCTGTGAGACAAAGAGCTGCTTAGGTCAAGCACTATAAATTAGTTTTCATACAATAGTAATCCACCAAAATGATTTCAAAGCTTGATCAAAGTCCTTCAAAAGACTTTTAAAACTTTTCCACTATACAGAGAGAGGGGAAATGCTCATTTGATGCCTTCATTTCAGTTAGTATAGCAAAGTTCGATCTTGGCGTCATACCTATTTTATATAAAATCCGATTCTAGTTAAATAAATCCGACGTATTCTAATTGTCATTCCATATATAAGTAATAAAGATTCATGTGTTCATTTGGTTCAACTGGATCAAGGAAACATTTGGAGTCATACTTATAGCATAAGGGAAAAATAAATATAGTAGCATTTTTACATAAGCATAACCTCACAGTATTTACTTATGATACTCAAGGTATGTGTTAAGCCTATATAACTCCTGTGCCTTAGAATAAAATGGATCTCAGTGGATTTATTTGGTATTTCAGTAATAATCTTGGCAACAAGTGTATTTAGTCTTTCATCCCTTCTCCCTCATCACTTGGATTTATCTTGAAGCTGTTTCGTGTCATAGGCAAGGACGGTGGGAAGTACCCTAGTGATAGCAAAGCTAAGCAAATTCTAGACTCAACCACATATAAAGATAGTGTGGGGCTGCGGCAACAATGCCAGGTTTAGCTAAAGAACCCATGGTACTATGTCAGGGTGATTTTTATTTTTTGAAAGGAAGGTCATTTTGAAATGCTGACATGAAATACAACCAAGTCAATTAAGCAATAACAATTGAAGTTCAGAGTTTAATTGAGGGCTGAACATGAAGCTAATGACCATTAACCTAAAGCAGTCATTAATTCCCCCTGGAAATCGCCTTGGGTAAGAGTATTTCTAGAATAACTAGCTTTTTAAAGAAGAAGTACCTTTGTCATTTTTATATTCAACACAGATGTGTTCAGAAATGGCAATTTAGTGTCAATAGCAGATTTTCTGCCTTTATTGTAATTGAAATTCTTTCATAGGGCAAATCAAACTTTAGATAATCAAAACCACATCTTGCTTCATAGTTACATAAGTAAACTGTAAGATAAGCACCCTTTATTTGATTTGTGTCCATACCTATTTTTAATGGCAAGATTTTCAACTAGATTGTAAACTTCATGAGAGCAGAGACTATTTGTTCACTACTCTATCCCCTAATGCCTAGCAGAGTTCCTGGCACAGAGCAAGTGTTCAGTAAATGTTGAAAGGACAAATGTATGCATGGATGTTAAATTTATATTAAATGTTTTCACCAACTTTGTAAAAATGGCACTAAGCAAATAATTGAAAGCTTTTAATTATATCTCATTATCCTCACCTGAAAAATGGGTATGTTTACTGGAGTCAAAGGATGCATTACATATGTTGATGTTAATAAAATAATTACTGTAGAAACCGTCAAAATCTGAAACAGCAGATTCATCTGAAAGAGTATTTTAGCATACATACCAAGTTTAAGGGGAATTCATGTAATTTCATTGCATTTGCCTTAAATTTAGCCTTAGTACTTAATTGTTCATCTGCCATATTGCTGAATAAACTAGAACAATTAAAGCATATCCTTGTTTTTCTAAATAAAAGGCGGGGGGCCAGCTTATCTTTATCTTTACATTTCTATTTAAGAAACAATTTTCCCAAAAATCAAGTCATGGCCCCAGATCAAATGTGTTCTGCACACAAATTTTAGGATGTTCAGTAGTATTATCCAGTTAACTACAAATGATACTTTAAATTGCTCACTTTTATAATGCTGAGTTGATGGCAAAGTGCTTCCTGACCAGAGACGTTGCTGGTTGCCTCAAGAGAGAGTAGTTCTTTGGTCATTTGCCAACAGGATCTGACCTTTGCAAAGGTACTGTCCATGAACTGCTCAGTGGGCGTTTCCTCATTAGTCATTAATTCAGAGTATATTATCATTTGAAGGCCAAAAGCATTTGTCATATTTCCTCATATTTTGGAAACTTGTAACACTGAAAGGACTGGAACTTCCACATTTCTTCTTTGCTCTTCAAGTTTCCCAGACTTAATGTGTTGGGGCCATTTGGTGGGTGACTCCTTCCATGAGTAACTGGAAAGAACTGATACCCAGTACAGGTATCACTGAAACCGAGTCTGCTTTGCTCCATGTGATATTTTATCCTATATTTCTAGCTCTTAAATATTCAAGACACAAATATTTATTTAGTCCCTAATGTGTGTTTAGAAGTATTTGAAGTGCTATGGGGGAATTCATTTAAAAAATGTAATAAAAGGTCCCTCTTAAAGAAAGATAAAAACAGCCCAAAAGATGTCCTTTCACAACGTAATGTAGTATAATTGGCATAAAATTTCAGAAAAAGCAATCACAGTATAATAAGGAAAAAAGGAAACTTATGAGGCTTTCAACAAGTGATTTTAACCCTAGACTAGGGACAGCAAATAGTTTTCTATTTGCTTCTGGTGGCTACCTTTACTGCTGTTGAGAAGGATTCTGAAGCAGAGTTCAGGCTCAGCAGGAAACAGGCTTACAATCATTTATGGGCACTAGTCTTTGGAGTGGGCAGTGATCACAGGGATGCCACATATTTTCCATTCCTGCCCTAGGCCATTCATGTTTGGTGCAAGTATAAATAAATTCTAAGCATTTAGAACTGAACTCATAACCTTGTTCAAGGGCCTGCATAATAAAACAGCAGCATTTTCCATTGGTTCTGTAACATCAAGTGAAGTATCTGTCCATGGCTGAAATCTATTTAGTAATTCATATAAGCTAAATATGTCAATAGGCATATGATTTTAAAGCCCAAGAGAAGCACTAGAAGGCCACAGATAATTATTACTCTCAGTAAAATAAATGCCTAAAGTTAAATGATGCTATTGATGAAAAACATTGGGGTCTCTATAATTTTGTCAAGCCTTTAGTTCTGCATAACAATATTGAGATTAGAGATTTGTCTTGTATTAGGTGTTCTTACAAAATCCTTAGTTTTGTTTTTGTTTTGTTTTGTTTTTCATTTCTTTGTTTTCCTAATCATACCAGGCTGAGGTTTCAAGGTCAGCTGCAGACTCTGCTTTCCTTTTCTCTATGGTCTTTATATCATCTAGGTATAAGGTTTTCTGCTTAGTACAATACATTTTGTAGGGCTTAATTCAACAGCGATTATATATTTGTAATGTCGACTTTAAAATATGTTTCCAAACAGACATGTTAAAATATTTTCCTGGATGAAGGAGACTGGTATGCTTTACATGTTATTGCAAATTTTGTTAATATACTTACCATTAAGCCATAAATAATTTTCCTAAAGCCTTTTAATTGTATCAGTTCATTACTCCTGGCAGATAGAATAATGACACTCATTGCACATGGAAAATAACAATCTAAAAGTATTTTTGCTAAAATGAATAGAAGCCTCCATCTTGGTTTTCAGGTACAGTTGGTTTTTTTATTAGAGAAGTTATAGGTTTACATAAAAATGCAGAAGGTATGGAGTTCCGATATACCCCCCTTCATATACACAGTTTTCCTTATTATTAACACTTTACATTAGTGTGGTACTTTTGTTACAATTGATGAAACATTATTATAATTATAATATTAATTATAGTCCAGATTTTACAATAGGGCATTGTGTTGTACAATTCTATGAATTTTTTAAATTTTTATTCTGGTAACATATATACAACCTAAAATTTCCTGTTTTAACCACTTTGAAATATACAATTCAGTGGTGTTAATTACATTCACAATGTTGTGCTACCATCACCACCATCTACTAGCAAAACTTTTAAAACTTTAAAAAAGAGTTTTGCAATAAATGATAAATAGACATCTAACATAACAGAGCATAACTGCAAAGCAGAACAACAAAAGAGATTCAGTGAAACAGTCATGAATGCACTACATGTAAATGTAAAATTTGGTCTTTTGATAAACTATTTTTATCTAAGTTTCTCTCCTACTGCCCTCAAAGTGTTTCCCAATGACAGAGTGGTTAAAAACATCAGAATGGGGCATGGAATGAGCAAAAAAATTCACGTGAGAATTTTTTTTTTTTTTTTT
>JAQZBX010046900.1:0-20638 GCA_029593785.1 Cabassous unicinctus | reverse complement strand
TATTTTTTTTTTCTTCCCCTTCTCTCTCTCTCTCTCTCTCTCTCTCTCTTCGCTCCCAGGATCGGCACGATGGCGTACCGAGCCACAGCTCGCGGCTGTCCCAGCTGGGCTCGGTGTCCCAAGGACCCTACTCGAGCGCCCCGCCGTTGTCCCACACCCCGTCGTCTGACTTCCAGCCGCCCTACTTCCCGCCCCCCTACCAGCCGCTCCCCTACCACCAGAGCCAGGACCCCTACTCTCATGTCAACGACCCCTACTCTCTAAACCCACTGCACCAACCCCAGCAGCACCCCTGGGGACAACGGCAGCGGCAAGAAGTGGGCTCGGAAGCCGGCTCTCTCCTGCCCCAGCCTCGAGCCGCCCTGCCGCAACTCTCAGGCCTCGACCCGCGGAGGGACTACCACTCGGTCCGCCGGCCGGACGTGCTGCTGCATTCGGCGCACCACGGCCTGGATGCGGGCATGGGTGACAGCCTCTCACTGCACGGCCTCGGCCACCCTGGCATGGAAGACGTCCAGGTAACCACAAACAAACGAAAAAGACAATAAACAAATAACGAATGCCCCCGAGATGGGGGAAGGGAGGGGGGAGGAGTAGCTCTGTCACTTTGGGGGAGATATTTCCCATCTTTAGAACAGTACCAGTTGGACATGACATATATAACTGTGTAAATGTTTATGTATATATGACTAGCTCTATAGTGGTGACACTTCTGGGGCTTAAATTGTGAAAGCCAGAACCTCCAGAAATTAAGTCATGAAGGGGGGGAAAGTGCGCGTGTCTTTCGCTAGTTTAGGATCATCAAGATCAAGGCTAGATGTTTTTGTCTGCCTATGCTACTCAACTTCTGCTTATTCTCTGGCGCTTTGTGTGAGCAAGCTTGGTATCCTGACCCCACCCCCTCCCCCTCCAGCAGTGCACATCCCGTATTGGGCCTGGCCCTCTGACAGGGCAAGTGAAGACCTGACCGCCAGGAGGTTGGGGCTCCAAAGGTTCCTGATGGATTTGAAAAGATTTTGCTAAGCATGACAATGCACATTGGAAGAAAGACGAGTGCTATGCTCGTCCAAGCCAGGTCTTGGTTTGAGTGTCCCATAGGTCATAGAGGCCTCTTCCAAGAGAAGTGAGTTCTAGCCATCACCTGAGAAATGGAATTTTGGTGAGGGAGAGACACAGATAACCATAATTCAGTTTGGGAGTCCTTGAGGACACATACCATTTTGGAGATTCTTTTTGCTTTTGGTTCATTAAATGACTGTGGGGGCAATATTCTCTACCTCCCTCTGCAGTCCTCCCCACCCTCCATTAACACTCTTCTCTCCCCTACCCACCTTCCCAGATGAAGATGTATCACGTGTTTATTTCTTAAAACAAAAGGCTCAAAACAACCCCCCTCCCCACTATCCCATCTGCAACCTACACAATGGAGCTTGATTTGGATGAGAATACTTGGTTAAACTAAACAAAGAAACATCAAAGAACTGATTCCTAAAAACTGTCTGGGTGATTCTGAGCAGGTCTCCTCCCCCCGCCCCCAATTTAAATTGTCTCCAGAAAAGATAAATATGGTTGAAAAGTCTTTAATTGACATTTCGGTCTCATTGGCATAGTTGTATATACTGCATCATTTTGGACATGTTTCTGAAGCAAAGGAAAATGAAATGGGAAATGGAGAAGGGTGCACAAGTCCTTGTTTTTTACCTTGTTGGGAAAAAAATATTTTTAAACAGCTAAAATGTGGTGACAGCATCAAATGTTGCCTCTGTGTGGTCTTCGGTGGCTTATCGTTTTAAAGGAAATTCTTTTATTATTATTTTTTAAGATGGAATTTTCTGATTTGTGGCTGGATTTAACCATAGTAAGAATGACAATTTTGTTGATTTCAGTGAGCTTGGTTCTACCTGTCTACAGATAATGTTCATTTTGGAATAGCGTACGAGAAAGGAAATACACTGTTTTTTCTTTCTTTCCTTCTTTCATTGCATTGGGGTAATATGTGTCGGGGGCGGCGGCGGAGGAGTTTTTAAATTAACCTCCCTGAGTACGGTTCAAAGTGCTGAATAATGAAGGTGGACCAACTCATCACCGTTAATGTCGATAGTGCTAGCGCCGGCACTGTACCACCACCCTGCGAGCGGTGTGGCTCAGGCGGCCGAACCCAGGAATTCTCCGCAAAAAGAGAGTGCAGATTTTTTTTCGGTTTTAGGTTTTTGGGGGTTTTTTTTGTTTGTTTATTTGTTTTTCTTTTTTAAGGTGGAGTTGTGAGGGTTTTTGAGTGTTTAGGCAAATGTGAAGGGTGAAAGAAAAACAGCGCCAGGTCAGTGCGCATCTGGGAGAATATCCTTTCAAAGCGTGCGAGAGGATTCCAGGTTGTTTGTGTGAGCAGAGCGCCGCGGGCCGAGTTGTAGCGGTCGAGAATGTGAACCGAGGCGGAGGTGGAGAGGGCCGAGAGAGAGGAGAGAAGGGGCAAGCCGGACCCTCGAAGTGCTCCCCGCCCTACCCCCTTGTCCCCAGTGGAGTCTCAGTCCCTCCCTGGGCGAGGTGGGGAGGCCCGTGGGACCTTCTGGGGCCAACGTCAGTGTAAGGGACCCCGCGCCAGTCCCACGAGGGAGACGACAGGGTCTCCACCGCGATGACAGGCCTTCTGAGTACGGGATGTGCTTGACGTGACACAGAAAGTGACAAAGAAAGACAGGGAAGGAGATGTACCTAGGACAATATCCCTGAATCCAGAAGCTGCGCTTAATCTGTTCCATCCGGGAGGATCCACGCCCGAGTTAGGGAGCTGCACAGCTAGGAACTAAAGTTACGCGAGCGCGTCGGGATTTCTATGTTCCCTGCAAGTAGTCTGAGTTGACTGGTCAAGTCCGGTCTTTAAAAAGGGCCAGTCACTGTCTCGACCTGGGTCTCGAGGTCACTTGTCCGATCTTAAGGGCCTCCTGTGTCATTGTTCCGGATCTGCCCGAGCTGTGGACCAGACCCAGAAGGAGCTGGGCCAGTGGGCCGCAAAGGTTGCGAGGGGCACTCACCTGGCGGCGCATGGGATTCAGAGGTCGGGGGATGGGATGCTGTACGACCCAGCCCCACAAACGCGGGGCCACGGTCCTGACTGTAAGAGAAAAGGAGGAGAGCTAATTAACCAAATGCTTCTAATATTTTTTTAAAATGAAACTATAAAACCCTGTCAATTTCTATTTCAATTTACTCACAGGGGCTATTAAACTAGCAAATCGCTGTTTGGGCTGTGGGTATGCTACATTTCACCCATTGTCTGTGTGTGTCTGTGTGTGGGGTGGGGGGGAGGGTTGAAAACTCAGAAAACAGCACCAGGCAGAAAGAGGGAGAGAGTGATGACACCTAGTTTGGGATCTTTTTAGTTGTCATATACACCCCTTTTCTTCTTCAATCTTGCTCTCTTATCTCTAACCTCCCATCACCTCTACCACCCATGAATATAAACATGTAAGGATGCTAAGTCAACCTCTCCCCAAACACACATGCACACACATACTCAAACACACCCTAGTGTCTTAAAGCAACCCCTGGTATCACTTTTAACTAAAGAAGTCTAGTAATTACGACTCTGAGTTGTTTTTCTGCGCTTCCGCATGAAGTCCTAATTAAATCTTTACGATCCTCCCTGTGACGATTAAGCGCCAGCATGCTGCGTGAATATCCTGTACAAAAACCCAGCAGGCGGCCGTAATTAGATAGAAAATCAGACAAGAGCCTTCTCATTAACTACCACAACTACCCCACGTCGCTGATGAGGCGTATATACATATTTACGTAGGGACGTGAGGGTGAGGTGTGGGTGCCCATGGGTCCAGGCCCGTGTGAGCGCGGGTCCACCCGCTCATTGACACAGGCAAATAATTCTGTCTTGCGTGAACACATCGCCCCTGTACACACGTGAGCACAGAAAGGCAAGAATTATGTGTATGTGTGTGTGTGCTCATATGTGTGTGCTTGGGTCCCTTGGGGAAGTTTCCAACAAGTTAAGATGAAGTCCTGTGGGATTTTGTGTTTTTTTTTAAGGTTTTTGTTTTTTTACTATTACTTAAGGTGTACATGGCAAGTTGAAACATGGAAATGGTTCTTATGGAGAATAATTTTCCTCACCTTTCTGAGAACGTAAGAGAGCCTTTTAAAAATGAAAAGAAACAAATTGACATGCCCCCTCCATGATTAGATCATCTCATTTCCAATGCGAGGTTTGTTTTGGGTAGACAGTCTCTTTCTTGTGATGAACACACACCCTGTCTGGGGATGCAACATGAGTGGGTGGGAGACAGCTGTGAAAAATACCTTACTCTCAAGTCCTTTGCTGTTTTGCTTTTCTATAGAGTGAGTGGCAAATTAGTCTAAACTTAGGTTTCAAAGGACCAAGAAAAGCAGCCATACATTTCAGAGAGAATAGCATTTATTTTCCTTTCATTAGGATGGAAAAATCCACTGCTTTTGGACTCCCTGGGATGCACAGCCAGAGCTGTTTCTGTGCAGCTTGCAGTAAGATACTTGCTCCAACAGCTATTTCCTCTCAGAAGTGCCGCCAGTGCGCAGGGTTGAAACTTTCCTTCTCTGGGATGAAACTGGCACAGAAAATGAATGCTCCTTGTGATTACCTGGCTGCTGACTGGAAGGATATGGGTCTTTGTGGGTGAATGTGTATCTGTAGTTATTGTTTTCCTAACAGGTGTGCTCCTTGCTGGGAGGCAGTAGCAGCAGCAGCAGGGTTGGGAGGAAGAGGAGTAAATTGTACAGGCTCCAAGGGATTGTCGTTTTGCAGTTAGCTCACATGCACACAGGGATGTGTATGGACTGCAGTGGGTGTGCGGGCCTGGCGGCTTGCAAACATGTTCCTATGTGTTGCTGCTTGAATTCCATTCCAAATTGCTCAGACTTTAATTAAAATCCCATAATGTAAACTATTATGTATTTGTAAAATGGCTCTGGGGTTAAGATGCCCTGGGAAAGAATGGAAAACAGAATTGCTCTTACTAATATTGGTGAAAATCTTTCTGTTGCCAAATTTTCACGATTCATAATAATAATATAAAGGTTTACATGTCTATATAATATCTATGTTTATATAAGAACTAAACCAATATCACATCCCAGATGTCTCTCACAGTTTCCTTCTACCCCTTCTTCCATTGGAAGAATTTATAATTTGGGTGAATTTAATTTCGATGTTGATTTGGAGGTAATAAGGATAATAATAAAACCTCCCTTTGTGAATTAATATAAATGGAAATAACAGAAACTCCAGTTTGGAATGACATGATTTATGTGTGCAATTCTTTAATATCCAGTCAATTTGAATAGTGATGTTTTTATATTCACAGTCAGTTGAAGATGCCAATAACAGCGGCATGAATCTATTGGACCAGTCTGTCATTAAAAAAGGTATGGATTATATCCCCCAAAGTAAGCAAAGTTTTATTGTGCATTAAATATCTTTATGGTGAGTTTTCAATTTGAGGGAATTCGTTATTTTATAAGACACAAACGTTTGTTCACAATCATAGGACAAGCGACTTACTGGCTGGGTGAAAGGGCATGTCGGGAAGACAGAAATAGGGTAACAAGATGGAGAAACGCAGACAGAAGCCTGGATTAAAGAGACAGAGAGACAGAGAACATTGCCATTCTTCTCGTGGTACATTTGGTAGCCATTCGAAATATATCTTAAATATTTGAACTGCCATAATGTGTGGAACTGACCAGGAAACACTGGTTTCAAAATGTGCTCGAATTATTTCATTGATAACTGGAGTTTGCTGAGGGAACCTCGTGTTGCTGAGCTAGCTAGCCCCTTCTCCTCTTGTTTTTGTATTGGATTTTGTGGTGGTAATTTTATTCCCAGTTCTCTGTGCTTTATGAGATGGTACTTCTTATTTTTTAATTGTGCCAAATGTGTTGCTAAATATGCGCATCCCAAGAAGCTGAGACAGCCTATGCACATTTCTAAATCTTCCTACATATGCATTCATGATTTAGTGTGACTGTGGAATCACCCCATACTGTTAAAGGGCATGTGATATTAACAAATGTTTGCAGTCTCTTGTACAGCTGTAAGCAAAATAATTAACTAATTAAACTAATTAAATGTAATTACAATAACTCATTTCAGGCGTATTGCAGCTGCTTAATTTTTCCCCTCTTCTCTGACAGACACTGAGAGAATGCCTGGCGATTAGTGTGGCTGCCGAAAGGCCCAAATTGTCACTCACATGCCACAAATTTAGGAGCTCAAATGTGTAAACAGTGCAATCTTTAATTATTGCGGGAACTGGTATTAGGAGATACAATTTTAACTACTGTAACCCTTCCTTAGTGATGCTGGAGAAGGCCTGTCTTTCTGTTTGGTGTCAACAATCCCCAGCTTCAGTCATTTATGATTCATTTGAGCCGCATGACATTCACAAAAACAATTAAAAGAAAAGATGCTTTGGAAAGTGATCCAGAGTCAAGCTGGGATAGAAAAAGGGTTGTGGAAAAAGGATTCCAAAAAGGGTGAGGCATTCTAAATTTTCTTTGAGGGGTGGGTAATGGAAGCTGTACTTGAAATGATGCCATTTGGCTTTGGAATGCAATATCCTGAAAAAGAAGAGTAAGGTTTGGGACAAAACTAGTTATTTTTAGTGTTGCTCCAAACCTTTCTCCCTTTCCTCATTAGATAGTATTGTTTCGGTTTTTAATGCCAGCTTTTAGGTTTGCTAGGTGCTTAATCTTTCAACTGTGCTGACAGCTCACTTTCATCATTTCCTCTTGGGTCTTCTCTTTTGGTTCATTGCTGGGCAATTCTGGGGTGGAGAGCTTCTCCTTTTATTTATTTAGTTATTTTTTTGAGGTTCCGGGGGCCGGGGATTGAACCTCATATGTGGGAAGCCGGCGCTCAACTATTGAGCCACCTTGGCTTCCCTGAGTTGGTTTTTTCGTTTGTTTTGCTTGTTGTTTGTTTACATTTTTTCAGGAGGCACCAGGAACTGAACCTGGGACCTCCCATGTGGGAGAAGGGAGCTCAACTGCTTGAGCCACATCCGCTCCCCTCCATTTTGTTTGTTTGTTTGCTTAGTTCCCCCATCCCTTTTCATGGATAGGAAAGCTAGAACCTCATAGCTCAGAGTTCTATATCCTAACAACATCATCTGGCCTGGCAGTGGGACATGCCCAACCAGTGTCCAATCAGAAATGTGATTAATAGCTAGGCCAATAAAAATATTTGGAATTTAGCGTGCCTAGCAAAAGAGATGAAAATCTTTTTAGATGTGGGATGCTTCGATTTTAGGGCTTGTAGGTGTTGGTCAGCAAAAGGTGAAATGTTCATATATAAGGGTATCTCTAGAAATAAGAAAAATAGAACATTGATTTAAAGTTGCCGGTTCTGTTTTGGCAACACAGGAGTACTTTTTGTGCTTCCCAAAAGGCTTTTTTTTTTTTTTTTAAGGTGCAGCTTAAAACACCCAAGTGGTATGCCAGTCACCTTAATTGATTCGGGGTGTGCTATGAATATGAAATGTTAGGTCAACTCCATTATTGAGTATTTGAGATATTTGTTTTATTATGTGAAGAAAAGATCCTAAAATCACACTTTTATTTTTAGAGTGCCATGGGCAAAATAGGTTTAAGTGGTTGATTTTATTTTTCTAAACTACTATAAACCACTTAAAATAAGGCTATGGGTTCATTAGCCCCTTTCCTGCCCTCTGATCTCCCATCTTTGCCATCCACCCAAACTTTATGAGGATGTCCCCAAGAGATTGGGTAAAAGAAGAGCTGAGAAAGTTTTCTGAACTACATATTCTAGATTTAAACAACTGGCAGGGGACTCGGTTGCTTAATTTATTTTCGAGCGGGTTTTCAGAGAGGTTTAAAAAATTTCACCTCGTTAATAAAAGGCCAGCAACTGGCCCAGCTTTGGGTGTCCCTGACTCTGTACTTATGAAGCCAGAAGACTCAGACATACAAGGTATATATATGTCTCTGTATCTCCATCTTTCTCCAATTGTGGCAGGGACCCCACCTAAAATTTAACCAGTCCAATTTTTCACCCGTGTTGATATCACCCCATAGATTACAGGCTTCCTCTCTTGTTATGTTTGCTATCTGGGCTTAGCTGACATTTCTGAAGTAATTTAGTTAAGAGGAAATGAGTTGTTCCCAGTAGAGAGAGCAAACGAGTGGAGTGAAGGTAGCCAGCGTGATAAATGGCTCTTTCATTTGAAGATCTCCAGAGCTCGTTTACGGCTAATTTTCTGTATTGGCCCCCTTTGAGCTATTAATGCAATCGGCAGGGACCGTGGCCCCTCTCCTCTTAGCTGCCCCATTAGAGCTCCCATTAAGCTGCCGAGTCTCAACTCCTTGGCAGGAGTGGTGGAGTAATGAAAGGTGCTTTTTAAACTCTCCTAATCTAAACCGGCAGAGGGTGGTTAATACGATTTGAAGGGGGCTGGTCAATGAGCAATCAATAAAGTAATAATGAGAAGGATGCGGTACATTAACAGTCTAAAAATCCAACGAGACATTAAAAAATCATTCTTAACTCTCAGTTCCATTAAGATTAGGAATTGGGGGGCGGGGGGAGTGCCTAGCTAATATAGATGATCACTGTCACCATCATGCAGCCTAACTAAAATAAGGCTCACCTAGGCTTTAAGAAAAATTTTTTGGTGTTCTTAGAGGTCCAGATGCAATCTGTTTGACACCTTAGACAGCAGAAAATATGCTGGGATTTCTTGGAAAGGTTGGCGTGGCTGGAGTCCAAGGTCCAAATGTTGTGACTGTGGGGCATTTTCATTGGTCTTAGGGATATCCTGTTTGGTTAGTTTCAGTTCAACCTCAGTTCTCTCTCACTTTTTTACCGTTAGTTCTGGCCCCTTCCCCACAAAAACACTTTGAATGGTGTGGGTTTTCTTTCTGGAGGGGGTGGGGGAGCAGGTTTAAGAAACTGCCAAATTTAAATTACAATGGGTTCTGACCTAGAAAATAAAAAGTACGGGGAGTCCGTCAGAGCTTCTGAAGGTATTGAGTTTCCTCTTAAAGGAAGAGGTTCAGTTTTCCAGAGCTGACTTGGAGCCCAACAGGTATTTAGACAACTAGAGACCCTGACATACATTCCAGCCACCCCAGGAGTGATCAAAGCTCATAGAATTTCAAACCTGGAGAGATTAGACACTCTTCTCCAATCCCCCAAGTGTGGAAACTGAGACAGAGAGAAGATACATGACTTTCTCGAAGTCCCACACAGCAAGTTAAGTGATGGCACCCAACTCAGTTTCTAGACTTTCAGACTTGTCCCTAACAGATGCTAACACTTAGTATTTGTAGTTTGATTTTATATTCCAGCTTTCTTTATGGGACTGCTTTTATTTTTCTTTCCACATTTGTATACATGTTATACATGTGGAATAAAATTTAGTCCTCAGGTAGATGAGAAATGGTGTGTGAGGAAAGCGGTATTCTGTTGGTGAGAACTAATTATTTCAACTTTGGGGGCACTCCGCAACAATGCCGAACCTAAGTCAGCATGCCTTTCAAAGGGACTTACCCTTTGAATTTATAAGGCGGTTGACTTCTACCTTTCTCTCCACTAGCAGATCAGACCTACAGAGAGTCTGTTTCCAGTCAGACACAAAGATCTCAAAGTTACGATTATACACTTAAGTTTAAAGAGGAGAATTTAAGAGCTAGCTTATTAATATTTTGGCTCTATATAGTCTGCTAATCTCTAAACATTTTCCCTTCTTCTTTCTTAAATAAAACTCCAGTCACTGTAATGAAATATTGATCGGTTTGTAAACCTTTTTTCTTCTCCCCATAGTGATCCAGGGAAAAAGGGAGGGGAGTGTTTTGTGGGTGTTTTAAATCCAGAAGTTGGCCATGCCATTCAACTGAGAACTGAAGAGGAAATTTAAAAAACAAAACAAAAACCAGTTTTAATGTATGCACAGAAAATTGTAAACATGTAAAGAACTGAAAGCTCCATGCTGAGTTTTGCTATGCTCCATTTCCTTACCATTTCCTGCTGTCGCTTTAAACCTATCTCAGTCATCTCTGGGTTCCATGAGCAGGAACAGTGTGCTCATAATTACTAACAAATCAACCGGGCCCCGTTGCTCTCTCAGTTTATTGATAAGCTGGAGGAAAGCAGAAGGGAAAAGACAAAGAGAATAAAATATGGGGTTAATCAGCTGAGCTAAGCAGGTGTGAGAGTGAAGGTGAAGGTGGATGATTACAGAGCTGTGGACTTAAAGGAAAGTTGGGACAAGAAATGCATGGGATCTATTCTAGGGGATCAATACTGGGGCCAGAGAAGAGCAGTATAGAATCTGGGCATGAGAGGGGAAAGAGAGGGAAGGATTGTGATACTTGAATTAGAAAATGGAAAAATAATCAGAAGCATGTTGGTTCAAATAGTCTGTGTGTCTCTGGTGGTGGGGGGGAATGGTGCACACACACACACACACACATATAGCAGTGTGCTGCTAGAAGCTGACTGGAATGGTGGTATTTAGGTATAATGTACATGCAGAGAGGTACAGCCCACAGGAGAGAGTGAAAAACATTCCCCAAAGGAAATAGCTCTTGTCAGGTAAATCAGGCAATTAACAATAGTGAAATTAGAGGGCAGGTTATAAAGTATCTCCAAAGGCCTGGCTTTTCAAGAGATTTGTCATCTGTGACTGTGAGAAGCCGGTAAAATTCCAATCCTCAGAAGATACTCAGTTATCCAGTGTGGAAATCAGGAACTGAACTTAGTATTTTCAGCTTGTGTTTTTGTTTGTTTGTTGTTGTCATTAAAATATCCTTTCTAAATAATATTTACAGATAAAGAAAATTTTTACTGAGTATAAAGGATCAGATTTTTATACAGTTTATTTTTATAGTTCATACCATGTTAAAACTACAAAGGGCCATTTACATTTTGGGGAAAACTTTCTCCAAGCTTACATAATGTCAATTATCATAAAATATTTGTTCATGGTGCCTTGAATATGAATCTGAAACATGAAGATCAGGCCTGTTGTGGAGAAAAAGACAGAGTAAAATAGATCGTGGATGTTGTGTAAGAGAATTACCTGATAGGGTATTACCTCCCCAATCACTGTCTATTAAGTGACTTTAACTCCAGTTCCTTTGACACTCAAATCTGATTAATACTGACACTGGGACTTTTTATGGGTTTACTCTCAAATGTGCAACAGCTTCACTGATGAGAATATGATGGGGGAAATTGGGGAGAAGAAACCCCCTTTTGCAGCCCTCCACGAGAGTGCAGAAGATCCACTCTGTCATCTAACATCAGTCACCTGCCTGGAACAAGGTCTTGGGCTCAGCGGATAAATTCAAAGATCTGAAAAAGATTACTAAGAAGTAACAAAAGAGAATGCTTCAGCCACAGACATGCCCCGGTCCCATCCGCTCCCCTAGCAAAGCCCTTTTCCACAAGATGTTTGAAAACAGCCAGAATTTAACTCATAGTAAATAAAAGGTTTGGTACCTACCTGTGAGGAGTCTCCTTAAACAGTTGTGGAGGTTTGAATGCTGGAATCTGTAATAGAGGAATAAGCTGCTAGAAAAATACTCAGTGTTGGTTAGTCTGTTCTATACAAGGTGGTTATGCAATTAGCAACTTGTTTGACCTATAGGATTCTCGGAACTAGGTGGTAGAAAGAGCCTGTCTTGCTCCTGCAGGGTTAAAAGAGGAACAGTGTCTTTATTAAAGGAGCAGTTATAGACTGCATCATAGAAAATGGTTGCATCATTTTTCACATCAGATACATGTTTCAATATAGTCCCTATTGTTTTCAGCAAATACTGTTTGAAGACTTTGGGGCTTCATATTCTCAGTGGAAGAAGCTAAGATGTAGGGCAGGTCAGGAGGAGAAGTCACCTGCTCAATGACCTTTAGAGACTACAGAAAGAAAATGGGCTTGGGCAGTGTAGAAGTCTAAGGACAAGAATGCCAGGGAACCCGGAGGTTGACTGCCCACTGTTGCTTATCCCCAGCCTTCTGATTCCACTGAGCCCCACCTCTTCCTGACGTGCAGATGACACTGAAACACAATTAAACAGAAATACAGGCTGGAGAGGCTGAATGCACCAGGGTAGCAGTGGCAACCAGCTGTCAGCTCTTATTAACTTCTGCATAAAACATACCTTGAGTGTGGTTTGTTATCAATTACTTGCTGAAATGAAACAACTGGGGCAAGGCAAGACCACCGCTCATATGAATTAAAGTGATTGGTTGATTGATCAGGGCACCTGTTGTAAATCATAACAGCTCCAAACAATCACCAGCCGGTGCTTTACATTAATTTGTAAACAAAATTCATGTCACTGCAGAATTGCTTTCACTGGAGACAGCATTTGGGTTCCTTTCTAAATGAATCTGTTGTGATGATGCAGAAAATAATGGGACCCGCTTTAAAGAGATGAGCAGTTCCTTCGTGTCCAACCCTCCCACTCAATGGTGGCTGTTCTGGGGCACATCATCTGATGGGGCCCACCCTTCCGGTGAGGACCGTAGATGTTGGTCCAATTGAGAGGAGCGAGGGATTCCCTTAAAAGACAGCTGTTCTTACCATTTTATATCATTGAGTGGTGATAATCACCTTTGGGCTTCGGAAATAAATGTGATAGGCATTATTATCCTCAGGTAACAGATGAGGAAACTAAGATTCAGAGAAGTTGAGTAAGGGACCCAAGGTCACACAGCTGACACTTGATGGAATAGGATTTGTCGGTTTTCACAGCACAGTCCAAGAGCGGAGTTGCGTGTGTTCTTGATTTGTGTACTGTACTGGGCGGGGCTGTTGCAGTCGACACTCCTGTCTGCACACATAACGAGTAAGTTTCCAGAGGAGTGATGGCTTTTCCGTTTGTTTATACACAGCGCTCTGAACGCACGACAGCCCCAAACACTTCCTCCCCCAGCTCTCCCCTTGGCCCCTGTGCTGTGGCCTCGCCTCTGCGCACGTCCTGACACATTCTATCAGCCGGTCACCAGGATCGAAACCCGGTCACCTTTATGGTATATTTTATTTTTCTCTCTAGTTCCAGTTCCTCCCAAATCTGTGACTTCTCTGATGATGAATAAAGATGGCTTCCTGGGAGGCATGTCCGTCAACACCGGCGAGGTATTTTGCTCGGTCCCAGGCCGCTTGTCTCTTCTCAGTTCAACTTCAAAGTACAAAGTAACTGTGGGAGAAGTTCAGAGACGGCTCTCGCCCCCCGAATGTCTCAACGCGTCTCTCCTCGGCGGCGTCCTGAGAAGGTAAAACGCCCTCCAACCAGTTTTTTTGGGGAGGTAGCAAGAGGGAGGAGGGCTCTCGCCGAGCACAGCGCGAAGGCCCACGCGGTTGCCTAGCAACTAGGCATCGGGAGCGCGAGTCACGCGGGGCGCGTGCGGACACAGGCGGCCGCCAAGTGCTCGGGGCCGCGCGCGTCAACGCTACCGCCCTCGGACCCTGGCCCGCGGGCCCGCGCCGCGCACGCGCAGCTTCGCCCTCCGGCTCTAGGTACCGCACCCAGCCGTTTCCACTTTCTCTCTTGCTCTCTTGAGCGCAGGGCTTCTCCCTCCCTCCCACCTCCCCGGACGCCTCGAGGGCGTTCCCTAGCCTAGAGGCTTTGACCTAACCTTTTGGTCGACAGCCGCGTGTTAAGATTGTGACGCTGGACAAATACACATTCTTATCAAAAATAGAAGTTTCATGAAGCAGCCCCCTTTATACCTGCAATGAACGCTGGTATTTATTGTGTGATAGCTTTTCAAATGCAGTTGGTCACAGGTTAAGTTGGCTTCACAACCCACTAATGCATTGTATCGCGCAGTTTGAAAATCTCTGATCTGGACTTGTGACCTCTTTCCTTTAATAAAACACCAGTAGCAGCACCAATAAAAACAATAATCGCATTTTAGAAGTATTAATAGTCATTCCTTGGGGCCATTTAGGTGCTCCCCAATACCGGAAGAAGACAATCCATAGATTCCAGGTGGAAATTGAGAGAGGAGGTGGCTTTTTTCTTAAGATTTAAAGATCCTCAACCGTTCCTGCCAGGGCCTAAAGCCCTTTGGCAGTACCCCTGATATGAAGGTGACATTGTATGAGACGAATTTTACAAGGTAATCCATCCGAGTTTGGGGGTAGAAAATCCCCTTCTTTCTGACAGCAGCTGTATCCTGGAAGAAGGAAGGTCCTGTGTCCTGGGAGGAGGACGCAGTGACTGTTTTCTTTTCTTTTTTTCCTTATATTTTTGTCCAGACCTTAGCACACACAGAAAGTAAGTGTGTGACCCAGGAACTTTCTTGCATTGAATCCTCTTGCTCTTGTCTACTTTGGTTCAGTGTTCCAGTCCTGCTGAGGCCTAGAGGGTGGAAGTTCCTTTAATTCACCCCCTGGGTACTGAGTGTGTGTGTGTGTGTGTGTGTGTGTGTGTGTGTGTGTACAACTTGCTATGAGATTAAATGAGATAATCGATATAAAGCATTTATCACAGTGCCTGGCACACAACTTTGGAAAATGTGAGTTTTACAGATATTGTGATGATCATCATTAGTTTCATGTTTCCTCACCTTTTAACCCAAGTCCATTATATAGAGACTCTTGACCCCTTCCTCTTGCAAAGCTCACCTGTCTAAGCAAGTGCCTTCTCCCCTCTGAACCATAGACTCTTTTCGTCTTTTCAGCCAGGCTGTGTTCGCTCAGTTTTTGCTCACCACACTGGCTCCGCGTGAAGGAAGGAACTTGTGTGTGTTTCTGCATGTGCTACTTCTACCTTCTCTGGACCTACAACCTACACCCTAGTTATTCTCACCTGGTATCATTTTTTTCCTCAGGAGATACAAAATAAAACGACTCTTTTTTTTTTTAATGCTCTGTATTGCAGAAATTAAGCAAACCTCAGCAAACTATCAGCAAATAACCAAAAGGAAGGGGGAAAATGTGCTAACCTCAAGTTAAAACCTCTTCAAGCTCCACTGGGCTTTAGATTGCTAAGCCTAAACTTTGTTTCAGGAACACTCGAGGTTAATCAGAATGTTAATTCTTGCAATTTCAGAGCCAAATCGAAAAATGGGGGGAGATCTTTGCGAGAAAGGCTAGAAAAAATCGGTTTGAATTTACCCGCGGGCAGGCGCAAAGCGGCAAATGTCACGTTACTCACCTCCCTGGTGGAAGGTAAGCAAGCCGTGCGGCCATTTCATGAAGGGGCTAAGCGTAACTATCGGCTGAAGGCTGACATTTTACACGTTTCATGATTAACTGGAAATCATTGCGATTGTTGTGCCCTTATGAGTTGGATGTCAAGCGGCTGCTTGAGGGAGGTTCAAAGGTCCTTTTACTTAGAGGGAACGGGCAGTTGTAGAGAGGCCAAGGGACTATGTGAGGGTCCCTGTCCTCTAAAGAGTGCTCGGGTCCAGCCTCTGAGCCAGTGAAGGGTCATCTCTATCATTGTGTGCAAGACAGAGCATCCAATGCACCCTCTGTATGAACTCTTGCAAGAGCAAATCACTCTGTAAACAACAATCCATTTTATACCCCATTCCGTCCCCAGATTTCACCTCTGTGTTGCAAGTATTAGAAAAATGCTGTCCATTTATGAAACTACTATTGCTTTCATAACTCCTAATGGTTATAATAAAACTCATGTCATTCCCTGGATCCTATCTCCTGCTAATTACTTGGGTCTTATTGTCATTTGAAATATAGCTTAATAAGGACAATGATACCTAGGAGAAAATTGGGGTGATGGTGGAGAAGCATGGAGAGAGTCAGGTATGATCTTTAATGTGGATTTATCATTTGTGAATTAAAGGCCCTTAACTGTAATTAGCATATTCTAATGTGCTCATCAGTTTCCTGGTTGACGTGATATTTATAGTGTATAATAAAAAGGATTATCTCCACAGTCTAGAACAAGAGGATGTACAATTGAATTTGCGGACTGGGGAAAGGGACCTACTCAGCCAGATGATCCTAATGGAGGAAGTTGTAGAATTTTCTCTATAGTCTAGCATGTAGGTCTTTTTTTTTCTTCCACTTTTATGGATCTGATACTATGACACGCCTGTGAGGAGTTGGTCTTTGGAAAATGGGATCTTAGAATATTTAAGCAGCAGCCATAAATTCATCACAGTTATAAGCCTTGCACTTTGCCATCATTAAGGCAAAGTTGCCTGGTCCAAACCTACCCTCCAGGGACAGCAGTCACCGAATTTCCAGACCACACTTATTAATGGTTGACTCTCAGCCTGGGGGTTTCACTTTTTGCCCTTCAGGGAATTTGTAATATCACAGTCCTCATTTTGAAAAGCATTCAAAGGTAATCTCGGCCCAAGATAGGCATTTGGGTCAAAAAGTGAGGAAAACTGGAAAACCCACAGAAATTCCAATATTTGGTTGGCAGTTTTCAGTTTTATGAATCATTGTAAGCACCATGCCTAAAGTCTTTTGTTGTGATTATGATAATGATGATTAAAAGTTAGTCATGCTCCTTAAAAATAATGCAGCTATGGTATGATTCAACATATCTCTTTTTCATGTTCAGGATCTTCCCCGGAGCCTCAGGGCTGTGGTTTAAAGGGTTATAACGTTTTATTTAAAAGGGGCTTCCACATAAGCTGAGGAATCCCTCAAAATGCCTGGGCTTTCTATAGCTGCCATGTCATCTTTGTGTAGTAGAAAGTCCTTAAGTAGAGGAGGATGACAGGAACCTCTGAAGGGAAGAAATTTGAAACCTGACTAACAGAAAAACTGACAAGGAGAATTATTTCATTGCTACACAAAAATACTTTGTATCTATAAGTGTTATGTGTAATTTCTTACATATATTTGGAAATATGTACACATGGGTTTATGTTAGTATATATCGTTATTAATAATTTTTCTAATAAAATTATAGGAGGCTTGAGGTGACTTACATTTTATTTAAAGCAGCAGGTGTAACAGATGTTTTAAAATGGGTGGCGGGAATCTGACTTGAATATCTAGCCAAATGTCTAGTTTCAGTTATAAGGTGGCTCCTGAATTTATGGGTCTACCGTTCCCTGAAAACAAATATTGGGGTGCAGAGACCCTTAAACTATTCAGGTAGTGCCTAGGTAGGATTTGACTGGAAGAGGATTAGAAAGAGGCTGGCAAGAAGGGCAGCAGCCAAGTTTGCCCCACTGACTTTAATTATATTCTGAGAATCATTTCTCCTTTGAGCATCTTGTCCTTTTGCTTTTGTTCCTAACAACCAGTCTCCTCTGTAAATACTAACAGAGTTGGCCAGGGTGGGTCTCTTGCCCTGGGGCAGTTAGGAGCTGGGTGCTGATGATCACTTTGGCTGCTGTCTTTTCAGGGGAAGCGGTCCACTTAGCTCGGGATTTTGGGTACATTTGCGAAACGGAGTTTCCCGCCAAAGCTGTGTCTGAGTATCTGAACCGGCAGCACACGGACCCCAGCGACCTGCACTCCCGAAAGAATATGCTGCTGGCCACCAAGTGAGTGCCCCAGGTCCTGGGCCCTGTATCCCACCCTGCTGGGCCATCCCCTGGGGAGGAGGCCATGGGGAGGGGCAGTGCAGACCTCCTTTGTTAGAGAAGGGGTGGGCATTCAGTGAATTGTCTAGAAGTAGCTTCTGCAGGCTGTGACGAGCTGGCCAGGAAGCCCTGTCGGCTCCTCTGGTCCTTCTGAGTTGGTGGACTATGGGGCTTGCAGCAGTTCTCTTCTCCCTTTCCAAGTTTCTGGGGAAAGATGGCTTTACTAATTTGAATCTGGACTTTTTACACATCTCTTCCACCACCCTGCCCATGTCAGGCAGGCCCTTTCTGGGTGGGTCCTTGTTCTAGCTCTTCCCTGAAGCCCTAGATGCATACTTCTGCCTGGGTTACACATCTATCTCTCTGCCGTATCCACATGGTCATGTGTGCACGCTCAGAGTGTCTGTATGTCACCCACGTGTACCCATCTCTATCCACAGCTCTAATTACTACGTTTCCAACGTTGCTGTTTGTCATCTTCCACAGACTTGTAAAATTTACTACAACTCCAGAGGGGAAAATAGTAAATCTCTTGCTAAATTTAGGTCTAGGGCTCATTTGAACTTTTACAGTGGGTTTTCTATTTATTTGATTTACTCCTGTCTTTGGCTACGGTGTCATATTATTGGTGTTTTATGGCCGGCTCAGGCCTGCAGTGGGCGGCGCTGCGTGCGCCCGCACGTTTCTCTCGAAGGCGCGGCCCAAACAGCGGCGCTCATTTATTTAGTGCTCGAGGACGCGGTTTGTTCCGTTGACAGCGTAATTTAAAGAAATATATGGAAGGCTGAAAAATCATTTGCTCAAATTTGTCCAGATGTTTTTGAGACGTGATTGGAATTTGATTGCCCCTTTCCGCAGGGTCAAAAAATATTAATGTCCCTGTACTTTAATTGCTTACAGACCCTGGTTAGGGCTTTGAAGATTTAAAATGTTTGACTCTAAGCATTTGTTCTCTCCAGTTCAGAATTTCCTTTTTGGCACTTTGGTAATGAGTACAAACTTACAGAAAGACTTTAACCAGTTCTCCCAACCATCAAAACCTGACACCCACCCTCTTTTGAGAAGGCTTTCTTCTGATGTGCTAGTTAGTAATAAAATAGATGTTTGTCAGTCCATTGACCTCTAGTGTCTGGTGGCTGGGGACCAATCTGTGCTTTATAGAATAGGAAGGGGAACCCTTGGGGCTTCTCTTAGGTCAGCACTTCTTAACCTGGGGTGAGTATCAGAATCATCTGCGGAGCTTTATGATAGTATCTTTGTGTGGGCCCAGCCTCAAACCTCCTGAAACTGAGTCACAGAGAGTGGGGTTTTGGGGGTGTGCATTTGAACACCACTCCCACTCCCATAACCCTACAGGTGATTCTGAGGTACCTTCTGGCTATGAATTACCCTATTTAGGTCCGAACCAGTACCTACTTCTTTCTAGATGTGAGGATGTATGTGTGTGTTTTGAATGGGGAAACCAGAGGATGGAGAGAAGGTGCCTTTTAGTGTTCTCTGCCCACAGCCTTAAAACCAGCTGCTGGATGTAGGGGGCAGGTATTTCCCCTCTGGTTTAGCCACTGCCTCTCTCCAAAGTAGGCAGCCCGGGAGTGGATGCCCCAGGGTCCCTTGCATCTGCCTTCAGGTGTAGGCCCTGTTAACCTTTGGCCAGGACAGGTATCACTATGTGTCTGCTGGGTCATCCCATGGGGACTGTGGGGCTGGAGTGGTATAGATTTGCTTTTCTCACTGCCCCTATAAGCCAGGATGGAGGTAGGCCGACAGGAGAAGGCTGAGAAGGCTGTAGCCTTTGGGGTGCTCTATCTCTACCCACTAGCAGAGCCACGCCATTTGACCCTCAGGGCTAATACCCTCCCAACCCATCCTGTATTAAACATTTCTCAAATAGGCCTGATCCATAGTTAGGCAGGCAGGATTTCTAAGGCTTGGAGATTCCTCTAAATGCTAGGTGCCTAGAGAAAATGAAAAGCTTCAACAAATAGAAAGCTACCCTCCCCAGTGTCTTAATTTAAACAATTGTGGGAATCCTTTTATATTGATAACAATCCTGTCGTACAAAGATTTTTCCAGTAGCCAACACTTAAAAGAAAGAAAGAAAAAAGGAAGAAAACACCTTCCTCCCCAAATACTGCAGGTAAACAGATTTTTGCTTTGAATGGAATCAGCATCCTTTCCTGGAATAAACAGCTACTTGCCCTGGGCCATGCAAGGCTCGAGCAATCTGCTCCTGTGCCAGGGACAGGCTTGTGGCCGAGGGGCCTAAATCTTTCAGGTTTTTTTTTTTTTTTTTTTTTTTTTTTTTTGCATCTGATCACCAAGAGGTTGGAGAGGCAGGAGAAAGGAGGGGGAAGGGACTTTTTAAAAGAAATGTCAGAGCTCAAAAATATTAAATATTCAAAATACGCTAAAGCCTGGAGGATTTCCCAAAGCAGAGTCTATGCAGTGGAATGGAGCGAAAAAGACTGGCGGGGAGGGGGTGGGGAAGAAGGGTTTTGGTGGTGGTGCTGGTGGTGGGGAGGGGTTGGTCGTAGTGCTTTACCTCCCCACCCCCACCTTCTTTCCAGTCCCAGCTGCTGGGGAAGGGAGAGGGATGGGAAAGGAAACAGAGCGGAATCACCCCCATTAGCCTTGGCTCTTCGATGACCGGGCGCCTCCCTGGGCTTGTGTAAGCGTCTCCTTTCTAATGCCAGTGACAACGACACTGAGGGTGATTTTTTGTTGTGCCCCTACCCCTTTGTAGGCAACTCTGTAAAGAATTTACGGATCTGCTCGCGCAGGACCGGACACCGATCGGCAACAGCCGGCCCAGCCCCATCCTGGAGCCGGGAATCCAGAGCTGCCTCACGCACTTCAGCCTCATCACGCACGGCTTCGGCGCCCCAGCCATTTGTGCCGCGCTCACGGCCCTGCAGAACTATCTCACCGAGGCGCTCAAAGGCATGGACAAGATGTTCTTGAACAACACCACCACTAACAGGCACACGTCTGGGGAAGGCCCAGGTAGTAAAACTGGCGAAAAGGAGGAGAAACACAGGAAATGAAAAATTAAAAAAAAAAAAAAAGAAGGAAACATGTTTTAAATACAAACAGAAAACAAAAAAAATT
>JAQZBX010046899.1:0-20650 GCA_029593785.1 Cabassous unicinctus | reverse complement strand
GCCACACCCGCTTCCCCAATTTTATCTTTTTTAAACATCTCTGAAATCCATCCATTTGTCTCCATTCTACTTCTACCATGCCACCATTCTGGTCCAAGCTACCACAATCTGTGGCCTATACCACTGCTCTGTGTCTGTGTTTACTTCCTCTAGTCCCTTCTTCATTGTACCTGGGGATGGTCTTTTCAAATGCAAATCTGATCATGTCACCCCTTTGCTTAAATCCCATTGCTTTTAGGATTAAGAGTTAAATCTTTAACAGGTCTACAAAGCACTGCTTCTCATTTGCCTCTCCTACCTCATCTTGCACCTCTTTCCTCTTTTTCCTCTTTGCTCTGGGCATCACACAGTTCTGTGAACAGATGAGCTTCCTCCTGCCTCAGGGCCTTTGTGCATGTGTATTTAAGTTCCGTGTTCTAGAACTGTGCTGTTTAATAGCAGTAGCCACTGGATACATGTGTCTATTAAAATTAAATAAAGAATTTCAGTTCCTCAGTCTCAGTGTGTGGCTAGTGGCTATGTATTGGACAGGGAAGATATAAACCATTTCCATCACTGCACAAAATTCTGTTAGACAGTGCTGCTCTAGAATATTCCTCACCACCCTCCATGTTCATCCTTCTTTTGTGACTTCCTCAGGGAAGCCCTCCCTGCTTTTCCCTCCATTTCCCTGCTAGAGTCAGTTTCCTATGTATTTAAGTCCATTAGCCAAAGACCACCACGAACATATCAGTAGTCAAAGTTATGTTTATTTAGCCTGCTTCAGCAAGGAACAGTACACTCTGGGGAGCCTTAGGAGCATCTCAATTAGGGGGAGTTAGAGCTCTGCGTAGTGTAGTGTTTGGGCTTGGGCTGGATGAGTCTAAGGAGGGATCATGGAAGTGAGGACCAGCTCTGGACTGGACACCGTCAAGTTGTGGGGGCAGTTCAGGAACTGAGTACCTCAGTCATCTTTGTTCAGGAGATGGAGGAACAAAGGAGGACTGAGGATGCCATTGCTAAGAAAGGAGCAATCGCTCGGGAGGAGGGGACGTTATTCATCTGTGTGGCTGTGTTGTCTTATTGGGGTTCTGTTAGAAATGTTGCTTCTCTTCTGTTGGTTTGTCTGTGTGCCACTGGAAACCAGCATTCTGTTAAGAACGTCAAGGCTGGTTGTGGGTGGTGCTGATTTTCACTTTCTTATTTGTGATATGCTTTTATAGAACGCTTGCGCTTCTTCAGAGTGCTGGCACATGGTTTGTAATTTTTTTTAACGAATGATGATTTAACTAGTGTTTTTTCCCCACAAGAAGACCTGTTTTCTTTTTGTTCACCATGGTTTCTGTGGCATCTAGCACACAAAGTAGATTAAGGGTAGTGTGACAAATATATGTTATCATCCCTTCTTTACTATCATATTTCTCTGACCAAATGATACAGGAATTTATAGATGTAGAACATCAAATTGCAATAAGATATAGTGATGTCGCCAACTGTCTGCCTTTTGGCATCCTACAAATTATATTAAAACATTTCCGGAAGTTGTGGAAACTTGGTAACTGCTGCCAGGATGACCAAGCATTTTGTTTCTAAGTCTTAATAGTAAAGCATTTATGGCCATATAATCCATCAGTGTGAGTGGGTTGCATGCATCTAAAGCATTGTGATGTTTTCCAGGTAGATTACACATTTAATTCTTTAAAATAATAAAGATAATATAACAGAATTGAAGAAAAAATTTAAATTTGAAAAAAATGTTATACTGGTGCCTGTAACATACCAGCTATGTTTACTTTTTTACAGTTCTTATTCACATGGACTCATGCTATTGGAGTAAGGTTCTGTATTTCATTCAACACATACGTGACACTTCTTGGGTCTGAAGACTTTCTGCATATCATGCTTTCTCACATCACCTGGGGGATTAGGACTGTAGCATTTATATGCTGAAGTGCTTTAGTAGTCCAGCCTATCCTCAGGCTATAGTGTTCTATGGCATGGACGGTGAATTAGTTCAAGGCTAGGTTTAATGAAACTGGTTCATCATGCATTGTTATGGATTATGGCCTATTCCTCCAAACAAAGGTGACCTTGGAAATGCGTCTCTCATATCTTGAAATCACTTCCTTAAATGCTTTTATTCATCATGCTAGTCTCTTACTTCAAAATTTCCTGATTTCTAATTACACTAACTGTAAATGGTTTTTCCTAGATCAGAACTGTCTAATATAACTTTCTGCAATGATGGAAATATTCTTTTATCCAATCCAATAGAGTAGTCACTTGCCACATGTGGAAACTGAGTGCTTGAAATGTGACTAATTGACTGAGGAACTGAATGTTTAATTTTATTTATTCTGATGAACTTAAATTTAAATAACACATGTGGCTAATGACTACTGTACTGGGAAGCGAAGCTCTAGATTTTCAGGCCCTCCCTTCTTAACCAAGTCAGGCTTGTGTCCTTGGCCCCACATGTGCCACACATTTGTTCCGATCATTTTGTCTTGATTCATGGTGGTCCTCTCTCACTTTAAGAATCGTAAGAATCTTTCTCTTAAGATTCTCCAGTTAATCCGGGTTCTCTTTAGTTTCCAAGAGTCAGAGCAAAACTCACAATCTCGGTGAAATCTTCCTACAATATTGCTGAACTTCCTTTCCTGGTAGTGCCCACTGTGCTTTTCCAGTCAGGACACCCGAATGAATGAATGAATGAATGAGAGCATAAATTTTCATACCTAATCATTTACTATAGTATAGCAACCAATTTTTTTTTTTTTAAATCTCTTTAAGACTGGGACAGTATCTTTTATTTTAAGTATTTCTCTGGCACCAAGCAGATGGTGAAGCCCCAGAAAATTCCCAGTGGATATTTTGTTAATTGAGTGCTTGATTGTAAAAGAAACACAAGTCTGTACCTTTGATACTCTAAAATGATTATTTAGTCAACCAGGAAGCATTTGTGAAACGTTCATGGGATGCTTTGGGTAACTTTGAAGAATTATAAGTATGTCCAGATAAACCTGTGACAAAGGGTATGCTTTTTCCTCCATGAAAATCCTATTATATTCACTTTAGGATCAAGAGTTAGGAATTACATCCATCTAAAGTGTGTCCTACCTGCACTATATGTATTTACAACAACTGAATATCATGGGACCCAAACTGCTTCATGTGTAATAAGAATGTGTCCCCCCCTCCCAAAAAAAAACCTACTCTTACATTATTATGATAATGAAGGAGATCCTTGGAGAAGGGCACTGAATATGTCAAACTATTACTGTACCCTGTAATTTTTGTGTAACATTTATGTAATCTAAGCATCTTTTAAAAATATTTAAAAAAAATAAAAAGAAAAGAAAAACAACTATTACTGCATAATAACATTTAATATTACAGTAGTGCTGAGTATGTACCAGGCACTGTTCTAAGTACTTCACCTCTATTCATGCATTTAATCCTTCCATTAACTAGGAAAAGTAGGCATTTATGGATAGAGAAAGTACGATACTTTTACCCACAGGTTTTGGGTAAAAGAGATAGAACTTGACCCTAGGCAGTTTGGCTCCAGAATTATTCTTCTAACCACTCTACTATACTGCTTTTTGCTAGACTATGTGACCTCTCTGTAATTAGTGTTCTATTAATTTAGAATTTGTGACATTTGGAATAAATACTGGAGATAATAGAAAATGGAAGAGATGTTTCACTTATGTGAGGAAACAATTTCTAGTGCCTGAAAACACTTAAGAACACCTGCCAACATGTGAGTGCTATACACATCACGAATGTATTGCCCATTGAATGTAGCTCTCAGAGAGCAGGTGCACGTTCCATGAACAAATGGTAACTATTATCATAGTGGATTTAAAACACAATACCAAAATGTATTATTTTCCTTTCTAAATAGAGGGTAAAACTGTTTGGGTGCATTTATCACTTTTTTTTTTTTTAGCATAATGATTCACTTATTTGTTTTAACTTTGATGACTTTTAAACTTTGCAGAAATTTCGGAGTGCTTCAGTTGGGGCTGAGGAGTACATGTATGACCAGACATCAAGGTAGGTTTCCAGGAGATAAACCCCAAGAGACTGACTGATAACTGGTTAACTGAAAACCCTTTACATGTTCTCCAAATTTATGCTTTTAAATCTTTTATATATTTATTTACTTTGCTGAACAGTTTTATTTCTTGTGTCTTTAATTTTTCTCTCTAAGCAAATGATTTCTAAATCACTATTTCTCAGACAATTTTCTGAGGCCTAGATCTTCTTTTTTTCCATCTGTTTGCTAGACATCTCTTCTTAAGTGTTCCTCTGAACCTCAAACTTATGTGCCTCCAACTCAAAAAGTGGAAAATTAGCTTATCTTTCTTTTCCCTTTCTTCTCCTCCTCTACTTTCTACATCTGTTTTCTGCTTTTATTTCCTATTGTGGCTAATGATTTAACCATCCTCCCAGCCACCCTAGTTAGAGGGGTAGGGTTGCCTTCCTCCCTGCTATGCTTGTACAGCACTTGCCAAGTACTAAATGTGCCTCTTCTTCCTGTCATCTCCCTTCCAACTTTACTAGCCAACTTTCTTCTGAACTATAGCAATATAACTGATCTCTCTGCAACATTTTCTTTCCCCTCCATTCCACCTTTCACATACCTATCAGCTGTCATACACTCAGGGACCTGCCATGTACCGGCAATGAGACAGGGATTGAGGATAAAATATAATAGCTCTTTACAAGAGGCCCATAGGCTTTTGGAGGAGTAAAATATGGTGACAGACAAATTGCAATACATTCAGAAAGTGATGATTCCTCCTCTAGTGGTACATGTTCAAAAAGCTGAGAGGACCCATGTGCTGGAAGTATGTGGGTGATTGTGGGGGGAGGTGGAGTGAGGGGCAAGGCTTCATAGGAAGTAGCATTTGAGCTGGATCTTGAAGAATTAGCAGGAGGAGTTTGCTAGGAAATGATGGATGATTAAGGACATTTTAGGTAGAGGGTTGGATTTTCAAAGCCCTTGAGTCATGATCACACCTGAAGACAAGAGAGAATGGTGAGAAATGATTTTATTGCTCCTAACTACAAAAGTTGTCAGTGGTTTCTCCATATCAGACAGAACTAAACACAAATTCCTTATGAAGGTGGTCAGGGACCTTCATGTTCTGGTTGCTCTTTACTTTGAGCTTTGTCTCCCATGGTATTTTTGCTTTGCTTTGATGTATAGGGTCTTCTTCTAGTCTTTCTGTTTCCACCAGATGTCCTCCTGATCCTTCAGGGTCTTGCACCAATCTTAGTCTCCCCAGTTAGAATTTGTGTGTGTGTGTGTGGAACTGCATATATAATTGACCTGATATAAATCCAGGTAACCAGGTGGTCAGCTCTCAGGCCAGGGAAAAGAGCACTGTGAACTCACCGTGCAGGCTTCTCCTGCTGCTGCTGTCATTGTCCAGCAGAGTGAGCAAGTCTGTCGGCTTCTCAGAAGCTGTAAAGTGAAGGAGCTGTCCTGTGTTATGAATAGGCTTGGGGGGCATGAACCTCCTGACATTATGTTCAAAATCATTTGTGTTTATGTGTGTGCATTTTTCTGGGAAGAAGGTTCATTACCTTCTACGTATATTTAAAGCAACCTATGCCCTAAAATGGTTCCGAACTACTGGTCTAGGTGATTCTTTTTTTTTTTTTTTTTTTTATTACTGAGAGGTCCTGGGGGTCGAACCCAGGTCCTCCATATGGGAGACGGACACCCTACCATTTGAGCCACATCTGTCCCCTAGGTGATTCTTAGTGTCCTGTCCAGCTCTGTAATTTCATTGACATTACATTGAAATTGCTTTTTCACACAAAATGGCAGTGGAATTGGTTCTGTCTTGAATGATTTATTTCCCACCTCATACTAAGAAACACATTCTGAAATTCACTTAGTTTATTAGCTTAAGCTAATCAGTTGAGTGCTCACTTAATTTTTTGCCCACTAACATTTTTTTCTTATTGGAGATTTTTTTTTTTTTTTTTAAAAGCAAGCATCATAGGAATATTTAACACAAGAAATAAGAGTAGCCTCTAATCCCATAAATAAGAGGCAAACTTTGAAAGTCATCTTTGCACCCAGCCTTTCAAGGAATATGAAATTAAAGAGCTAAAAAATAAATGGACCCAATGAGGAGTATGTGACAATTCAGAACACATACAAAATATTTGCTAGTGGATCATCACTCTGTGGCATCCTATAGTATAGCAGACGTAAATATTTTTGAATGAAAGTGTTAAAAAAATGATTGACTCATACATTTTTTAAAAATTTAAATGATATATTCTTCTAAGTATGGAAAATCAGTGTCTTTTTTTGTAAATTAAATGTTTTAAATGTGTTAGGGAAATTTTTTAGCGGAGGGTTCCATAACCTTTTCCTTTCATGAGCTAGATAGATAGTAAATACTTTAGGCTTTGCAAGCCATATGATCTCTGTTGCAAGTACTCAACTTTGCTGTTGTAGTATGAAAGCACTCAGAGACAACACCAATAGACAAGACATAAATGAAGGAGCATAGCTGTGTGCCAATAAAACTTCATTAACAGTACAGGGAGTGGCCTGGATTTAGCCCATGGTCCATTTGCAAACCCTTGTGTTCTGTCATGTGTTCTTTTGGAGGTTTGAAAAAAGACTCTTTGCTATGGAACTAGTTTCTCAGTAATGAATAAAATCAGTTTGATTTTTGGATTTTCACGTTGGAGCTGTCTTAAAATATAATATAGCCATTTATATCATCTTGGTAAGACCAAAAGAAGGTTAAGTATATACATGGATTGAGCAAAACCATTCCATACACTTGGTTTGTTACTGGGATAAAAATGGCAAATGCTATCAATTTTTATGCTTCAGGCACACCTGATTGCCAGCTCCTTGCACGACTGGCCTGGCACACCATGGACTTCCCCCGCACGTCCCGCCCAACCATCTGGTTTATGGGCCACCATTAGAAATATTGTATACATTGCACTAGAGATGACCTTTGGTCTGCTCTCATCTCTTTTGACATATGCTATGTTTTGTCTCTAAAATAGAGTAAATATTGGTTAATATTTGTACAAAACGCTATTGATGTGTAATTGATTAGGAAGGCGGAAATGTCCAAGTGAGTGAGCATGACCACTCTGTTTTCTGTTCACAGTGGCACCTTTCAGTATACTCTGGAAGCCACCAAATCGCTCCGTCAGAAGCAAGGGGAGGGCCCCATGACCTACCTCAACAAAGGACAGTTCTATGCCATAACGCTCAGCGAGACTGGAGACAACAAATGCTTCAGACACCCAATCAGCAAAGTCAGGGTATGGACCTCATTTCTCAGAAAAGTACAGAGATCAGATGAATGGGATTACTACCTCACAGCCTTTGTGAAGCAGCACAGAAAAGATTTCCAAAATAAATAATTCTCGAACAAATGTCACAGTGTTTAGGCAAGAGAACTTATTGGCTTGTTGTTTATCATTTTAATCAGTAACCAATAAACCCCAGGAAAGGAACATGCTTTCTGACTGTATCCAAGGAATTTTCCCTGCTTCGTTCTTTGCCTATGTGTTACCTACCTTATTATTATTATTTTTTAATCAATTGATCTTAATTTTTCAAGTAAGTAGCCATAAGTCAGAACATATCTGCGGTCCAGGAGAGAGCTACTGCTCTTCTCTGTAAAGGAGAATGTAATTCAACCTGTTTCCCTGGGCCCTTTGAAACTTTGTTTAAAAGTCTTTTGCAGTCCAGTGCTGATTCAGGATTCAAGGGATGAGGCATGATCCCTGTCAGGAGAGATGTGGAGGAATTTTTAGATTCATGCATGGTAGCCTGGTTTATGGGAAATGAAACTGGAGCCCAAGCTCACGGCCCTGGAAGCCTGCCAGCTTATGGCATTCTCGGTACTTCCAAGAAGGAAGAGAACTGGTAATCCCTCTCTACTGAAAAGGGAAATTATAGCAGAGCGCTGAAAGAGGTTGAAGGGCTCTCTGTGCCTGTCATAAAATGATCTGTGCTGCTCTGCTCATGGTGCCTGCCCCATCTTACTTATCCATGGCCACCTCCTTAGCTCTCCAAAACACTGACAGGAACACCATGGTGCCTAGAAGGTAATACAGTCTGAATTTACCCCCAATTTCAGATTCCTATGAATAGTTAACAAATGAGACAGAAGAGAAAGAAAAGTTCCCAGGTACCTGCTGGTCTGCTTTCTTGTTACTTACTTTTAGGTAAAATGATTGCAACGGTAACCTCTGCATCAAAATGGATTTCTGGCTTTGTTTCAACAAGAAAGACAAGGAAGCATTGTCTCTTGATTTCTCTACCCAGCAGGCCTTCCTCCCTCCAAGCCTTCCCAGTCCCAGATTAGAGCTATGGGGGTCAGGACTGTAGTTGGAAAGACATGAGGCTCATGTCCCCCACAAAGCTGAGCCCTTTGCAGATGGAAAGGTGCCCAGTGTGCTGTGGTCACAGCTCTGGTGGAGGATATGCCATCATCTTCTCATCACAACCTGAAATAACTATTTATTATTTTCTACATGCCCAGCACTGTGTTAAGGACCCTACTTCTGGTAACTCATTTGAAACTAACAACAGCCCTATGAAATGGGCACTATTATTATTATGATATTACAGATGAGGAAACTTAGGCTTGTAGAAGCTAGTAATTGGCCAAGGTTACATGGTTAAAATGTGAGGGAACCAGGATATATCCCAGGCAGTCGAACTCTGGAACACACTCTCTTAACCACTGTGGTGCACTGTGTTGAGTAGTGTGGAAGGCTAAAACGCAGAGGAATCTTAACCCGGGGTCCATCTCTTGATGTACGTTCTAGAATATACACTTGATACCCTCAAATGTATATATCTGGTAAGAAGACACTGGATAAATTTACTTCTTTTTTTTTTTTTTAATCTGAAAGGACATGGAATGTTGCACCTGTCAAGTAAGAGTATAACTCAGCCACAGCATCTTAACACCATCATCGTCACCACCTGAAAAAGTGGTGGATGGTTAGTATTCTGAGGTTATGACAAAAATTTGAAGTGCAGGGACTTTTCCAAAATTTCCACTTGGTTGAAATCATCGCAAGGTTTAAATATGGAAATGTTTGCATCCTTGTGTTAAGAATTATTTCCTTCTCTTAAGGATTTCAGTCTAATTCTCTGAGAGTAAGGTGGCCCCTCTGAGAGTGGATCAGAGTGGATCGTTCTTACTCAGTTCTGGGTTAGAAATTGTTCTTAAGGAAGGGGATGCAATTGGAACCAGCAGTATTATTTTCTATAAACAGAGTTTAATTCTGAATCAAAGCATGTAAGGCTTGGTAATAGCAGTTTCAGCCTTCCTTTATCTTTATCACTGAAGTAATAAATTTGCATCCCAAGAATATGCCCTTATTCTAATTTAGTCATGTGCTAGGAAAAAAAAATTCCTTTAAGTGTTATTTTTATTTTGTTGCACACACACAAAGAAGCACCAGGAGGCCTCGGAATAAACTTTTACATATAAACAGAAAAGTTTGAGGAAGCCAGAGACAGAAGAAAGAAGAGCTGGCTGAGCTCATAATTGCAAAAGTCCAGGAAACGCTTTTGTTCCTTGTGACTTCTCTATGCCTTTCAAGGTCATGTGCCTGTGAATTCTAATATATGGATACATGTTTCTAAACTAGCTTTTCCAACAAATACTTGTTTTCTTGTGTACAAGTACATTAGGGATGAGCTATGATTTGAATTGCAGCCAGACAGCCACAAACATGCATTTGGTGCCTGCTGTTTCTCAGTCATCAGGGACACCGTGGTGAATAATCACACTGTCCCTGTCCTCATTGAGTTTGATGTTAAATTAGAGGACATTGCCCTTGACTGAATAATTGCAAATAATTAAGTGAATGACTACATAGGTGTAAAATTGTACAAAGGAGAAGTTCTTAAGGAGTAACAGGTGATGAAATATTCTTCTGGAATAGCAGGAAAGTGCCTAAGAAATATTTTGGATATGGACTGAGAGGGATGCTGTAATTAAAGAATTTCCTGATTTGTTTGCTTATTTGTTTTCGGCACCTTCCCCATCTCATAAATGACAGTGAATTAATGTGTATTCAGTTTAACTAGGCTGTTTAAAATGTAGTAGCGAAAGATGTTCCTCAAGCTCATTTTTTAAAGTATATCCACATTATATTTAAATAAATATCATGGTTGACCTGTATTTTTTTGATATATGAAATATCTGTAGTTTAGATCTGTGTTAATTAATATGATCCTGTCTTTTAGTATTTCCCTCGTCACCTCTACTGTTCCAGCCTGAGGCACTTAATTAGTCCAGAAATGGGTATTTGCTCCTTTACAAATGGCACCAAATTCTATGATTAAGGATATAAAATTTCAAAAATGTGTTTGTTGCCAATATAAGAAAAACATTTTTTTGGTGTTCCTGCTTACCTCACAAAATAGCAAATTTGCTGGTAATTTGTTAATCTGGTTGTTCTTCACTTCAGCAGTAAGAGTGATGTAGGGTTCTTTTTTTCTATGTGCTGTACTCATTTCACAGTCGTTTTTTCAGTGGGCCCATTTTATAACAAAACAAACAACTGAGCTTGTCTGGGCTTCACTAAAGTAAGAAAAACATTACAGAAACACACCTCTGGCCGAACTTCCATAACAGGAGACCGTGCGAAGCAACAGAGGCAGAGGCACTGAACAGAAAGTAAGCTCCACGGTTCTTTCCCCTGCAGAGCGTGGTGATGGTGGTTTTCAGTGAAGACAAAAACCGAGATGAGCAGCTGAAATACTGGAAGTACTGGCACTCTCGGCAGCACACGGCCAAGCAGAGGGTCCTCGACATCGGTGAGTTGGCCTCCTGCACTGTCCTGCTGAACCGACCGGTCAGTCACGGTGCCCAGGGGAGCCCCGCCCTGCAATCGCAGCTCGCGCCGCAGAGCTCTTGTCCGGTGCCAGGCGCTGCTCTACGCACTTTTCATATGCTAACAGATGTAGTACACATCAGGACAAGAAATCAAAATTGGGCTAAGCTGAGGGAAAAGCCCTTTCTTTCCCATGTAGGTCAACTATGTGTCATATAATAACAGTAATGTATTTAGATTGGCAAAGGTCATTTCCAGCTCTAAAACTTGTTTCCCTCCCTGCCTCTGAGCCTAAGAGACCGGCAAGCAGATGGGATCAGTTCTTATTCCCTGTGATGTGAATGAACTCAGGCCCTGCAGCCAAGAGGTACTTGGTGATGCTCACGTGACCAGATGGTGCACGCAGGTTCTCTGGCCCTCCGCCAGTGTTCCCTCCGTCCCACCGCACACCTAGTGCAAGCCACGTGGTGGGCAGGCACACTCACACGTTTGAGAGACCAGGCCTTCCCTGCCAGCAAAGAAGGGGTCGGTCTGCTGGGTATATTTTCTGGAGTCTGTGTCCCCCTAAACCCCATGGCTATTTTCTAGAGACTGGTGGCCTCCTTATGGTCCTCACTCTGGGTTCAGTCAGGAAAGCAGAGCCCATGACAGGCGGTTCAGGAGAGGTTTGTGCAGAGGTTGGAAAGGCAACCCAGGGCTGAGCAACAGCAGGGGCTGGACGGACAAACGGAGGAGGTGGTGTGAGTGGAGCCACCCAACAGGCGCTCAGACCATGGGGCATACAAGGGGAGGTGGGACCACAGAGAGAGCACAAGAGGGCGGCAGCGACCACAGAGGGAGAGGCTTTCCAATGGGAGATGGAACTACAGAGAACTCACTGCCAGAGACACCTCAACCCAGAGGGGAGGGTGATAAATACTCTAGCTTCTCCCTGCCTCCCAGTCTCCTGCCATTACTTCCCATTGGTCAAATTTAACGTGAAGACGAAAGGCTCTGGGCCCAGTGAGTGTGGTTTGCTAGACCTCACTTCTGACAGACAGAGCAAAGCAGGAAGGGAATGGATCTGAAAAGTTCTGAAAATTACTCAGAAAAACAGACAGTAATATAGGTATTTCTAAGTAATTTTAACACTTTATCTACATGCTATTTCCATAAGAAAAACATCGTTTTTCGAGTATAGATTTTATTACTCCATTTTCAGGCCATGTGGCTGCAGACCCAGGGAGTGTAGGTGAAGCAAAGATTCCCATTGTGCAGGGCATCAGAAGATACCACTGAACCATTAAAAGGATGTGTGCTTTGGTTTCTTACCCACCACAATGATGGATATTTGCAGACCCTCTGTCTCAGCCTTGCCAAGACCCCTGTGACCAACTGGCAGAGAGGGGCCTAGGTAAGGTTAGAGACTCATCTCAAACACATTGAAACTAATTACTGGTTTATACTGTGAAATGGTTAAGCCACCTCCCTACACATACACACAGACACTCCCACGCAAACACACACACAAACACACACACAGCTCTTTATTAACTAGTCAAGCATATTTATCTTACAAACAAGGACACTGAAACCTATAGAGGCTCACTGACCCACCTTCCCAAGGAGTTGTCCTCAGATAATTAGTACAAGTCCTAGGATAAGAACAGGCTTACTAACTCAGGTCAATGCCCTGCCCCTCCAAGGCAGACTGACTAGGATGAGGGATTTGGGGATGCTTGCCTTAACCTGCTTTGTAGAACATCTGCGTAGAGCAGGGGACTAATTTTATTTTGTTTGTAGCCTTATAATTATTACCCAAGAAAATGAGAGGAGCAATTAAATAGAAATATGGACTAGATCCAAATAAGGCAAAGAGAATAAAAGGATTTTACTGGCATAGCTGTTGATTCAACTTTGATATTGTTGCAGAGTGTTCTTTCCTTAGACCAGGATGGGCTGCAGGACTTCAGATGTCATCTGTCTTCATCACCTCGTAAAACTGTAAACATACCTATACACACATACACACTCACACTTTATTTTTGTAATTTGTGACTTTTACTAAGTAGCTTCATGGCTAATTGGGCTACTTCTTGCCTGGGATCTGAGACCAAGGCATTGAATAAGCCCCTTAGCTTCAAATGGAAAATCTGTTTTCTGAGCACACCATGGCTGCCCTCACAGGGTGAGGTAATATGCAAAAATCTCGTGTAATTCATTCTTCTGCTAAGTTAAAAAATAATCAAGCCATGTGTTCCTCTGCCAGTGGGCTAAGGAGATAAAAAGAGAGCTGACCTTGCGAGGGCGTGTACGTTTGTGCCTTGTGTGCTATCAGCAGTGACTCTGGAGTGCTGTGTTGAGAAAGTGGTGTGAGGCCACAGCCTGGCTCGGCCAGGAATGTCGTGGAGACTATCAGTGCCTGCTGAGGATGAAGGGAGGCAGAGAGCATGCATGCTATACATTTGTCAACTTTGAGGTTCTTCCAGTGGCCTGAAAAGGAAAGGGAAAAAACCCAAAGTATTTAGCATATTTCCATATCAAAACCTCCATGAAGCTGGAGGATAAAGGCAGGGCTCAAATATCGCAGGTCCCACATCTCCAGCAGCAGCTGTGAATTCCAAGCTAGTCAGTGGGTTGGAGTGAGTCATCCAGGTAGTGGCCTTGGAGCTGGAGTGAGAGACCAAGACGAAGTCCCTTGAGCTAAAGTGGGGGCTCATACCTGGTGGTCCTTAGAGTCTGCTGGTTGTTTTAGGGTACTACAAACCTCCTCAGATTATGCATAACACAATGCTGTGTGTAGGGGTGTACGCATGCTCTCATCATGTTTTCCAGGGGTGTCCAGGCTAACCAACCTTGCCTTCCTACACACAGCCCCTTTACCTCCACCAGCAGCAAGCCCGAGCTAACCTTCTCCTCCCTTGTGTCTTTCCTTTGTTAGACATCCCCACAACACTTATGCTCAAGGATTGTTCTGCCTTCTCTTGTGCTCTGTAATGATGCCTGGCAACCTTCTTCAGCTCTTCCTTATGTAAACTTAACCCATCCTGGGGCCAACCCCTTATCTCACACCTCTGCAGATGATTGCCTGAAGGGGAGAGGACCCTTTTTCCCACCTAGGTGTCTGTAGGCGTGTCCTATCTGTGGGTCCATGTCCAGGAGAATAGGAGCCTGTGGGCCCAGGGCAAAGAGAGGGAGGCTGCTCTCCAGGTGCCCCGTGAGCTGAGTAGAGGTCCTGTTCCTGCATCACTCCAGGCTCATCCTGCGCCAGCTACTTCCTCATGGAACTCCTTAGGCAAATATTTATATGGCTTCCTCCCCTCACTTCTTTCAGGCCTTTGCTTGTTGTCACCTAATCAGAGAGTCCTTCAGCCTATTAATCTCTATCTCCCTTAACCTTTACTTTTCCTAGGGGATTGATCACCAACTGACATGTTCTTTATATATATTTCTGTATTAGTTTGCTAAAAGCTGCTGAGAGCAATATACCATAAGTGGGTTGGCTTTTATAATTGGAATTCATTAGGTTAAAAGCTTACAAATCTGAGGCTGTGAAAGTGTCCAGATCAAGGCATTATCAAGAGATGCTGTCTCACCAAGCTGCAGCTGTGGGCAATCAGGCAGCTTCAGCTTCAGGCTGCTCTTCTGTGGTTTTTTTCTCTCCTGGATTTATTGATTTCTGGAGGCTCCTCTGTGTCTGTGGCTTTTATTCCTCTGTTTTTAAAGAACTCCAATAAGAGGATCAAGACCTATCCTGGGTTATGCCCTACTGAAGTGATCTAATCAAATGGAAGGTCCCTTACTGAATCTAATCAAAAGGTCCCATCTACAGTAGGTTTACAGACACAGGAATGGGTTCATTTTAAAAACAATTTTTTAGGGGTCCACAAAAAGACTCAAACCAGCACAGTTTCTATCTCTTACTTTTCCGCTTCCAGTAGAAGGTAAACTTCATGATAGCAGAGTTTTGTCCGTTTTGTTCCCTGCTCTAGCTCCAGTGCTTAGCACAGTGCCTGAGAGTGTTTAATAAATGAATGAGTGGATGAAACTCTTATTATGCCAGCAGAATTTAGCCTTCTTGAAGTAATGAGCCGTATCTTACTAACAACTAGCATGTGTTCATTGTCTCATGTGAACCAGGCACTTCATATGCTTCACATACATTGTACGTAAATGTTTTGTCCTTAAAACAACCCATTTTGTTTTAAAAATTGAAATGGTAAGGGGTTAAGAAGTCTACTCAAAGTCACACACCTGCTAAGTGGTATATGTGGGATGGAAACCCAAGAATGTTAGAGTTTGCCAGCCCTTGTTTTCTTTATTTTTTATGCTTTTGCGCCACCATTTATCATCTTTGTATCTGTCCCCTAGTTAGTGCTTGTTGCGCACCAGACCCTGGTTAGCTGTAGAGTGACTGAAGACATTAATTAATTGACCTTGGAAAGACTTCCTGCTTCTTCCCCTTGTGCCGTCCTCTCCAGAAACTGCAAGAGTTTTGGAGTGTGGGTGTTGGGACTCTTGGCTGCTGCTGCTGCTTTTGACATTTCTAAAAGCCAGTTCAGATATGTGATTGTTGTACATTAGGCCATAAACTCTTTATGGGGGGTGAGGAGAAGGGGAAAAGAAATATTAGCAATATCTCTGACTTGATGAAAGTAAAACAAACAAACCCAGGTCGAACAAGTGGATTCTTCTGCTTTTCAAAGCCACATGGGCAAAGTTCTCCACGTCTCACAAGTTCTTTCTTGTGAGCTCATTGAGGAACAATGATTATTCAAGGTCATAAATAAGTTTCCATTCTGCAGCCCAAGTTGCATTCCTGTGTCAGTTATACCTCCTGTGTGGAATAACCACTTCGATCATATCTCTGAGTATGAAAGCCACTTTATAATGAGACATGAACTTAGTAGTGGTCCCATATTAGTTATTACCAGTTTGAGGAAAGGCATAGTTATTCCACATTCACTCAGCCAACATTTATTGAGCACCTCCTATGTGCTGAGCCCTTTGTTAGGCACTGGGTGTTCAAAGGTAATTAAGGCAGAGTCCCTTGCCTAAACTGCTCAAGTCTAGAGGCAAGAAGATGCACAGCTAAGATATTACAAGTGTCAGTACAGGGCTTCCTTGAGATATTTGTGAGACTCACCTAAAAGGATAACCAAGACGTAGGAGGTAAAAAAGGGTGCTGGAAAACAAGGAAACAACATGTGCATAGATACAGGAATATGAAAGAACATGGCATATTCAGGAGCTGCAAGTACTTAGTGTGACTCAATCATAGGGAGTAGATGGGGCTGGGGACAGAGCAGTAGATAATGCTGAAAAGAAAGGAAGATGCCAAATCATGACAGGTCTTATAGGCAGTCTAAGGGCTTTGTTCTCTGGGGAAGCCATTAGGAAATTTTAGTAGGAGAGTGACAGGAACAGATTTGTGTTTTAAAATGATTGCTCTGTAGGAACATGGTAAAACATGGAGTTAGGGATTTTACCTAAACTAGAAGCAAAGGGGCTGTAGGATTCTGGGGAGATTTCAGCAGAGCTTGAATTATTTGAGAAAAGTTTAGGAAGTAGAATCACTTTATTCAGTGTAGGGGCTGAGAGAGAGGGGATGCTAAAATGATTTTCTTTTTCTTATTGTGGTTTTTCTCTTTTTAATTAAAAAAAAAAAAAAAAAAGAATACATGCACATGGTATCATTGTAAGCAATGCAGAAGAACATTTAATAAAGAAATAAAAATCTCCCTTTATCTTAAACCCTCCTTCCCAGAGGCAACTGTGGCTCCTAGTTCCTTATGTGAGCTTTCAGAAAAGTTCCAGTTCCTAATGTCAACTTCTACATGTGTGCATATACAAGGAAATGTGTGTATACAGAAATTGCAGAGTACTGTCTCACTTCTCAGTCTTTGATTTTTTTAAAATTTCTTGTCCTATAGCTTAGAGACAGTTCTATGTCAGCAATTCATAATCTTATTCCTTTTTTTTTGCCAGCTGAATAGAATTTTGTCCTATAGAAATATTCACCTTAATTTAACCATATCCTTAATGAATATTTGTGGATTTTCCCCTGTTCTTTTGCTATTAAAAGCATTAAATCTGTGAAAATCCTTGTATACATGTCTTTGCACCTATGTGTTAGTTTATTTGTAGGTTTAATTCCTAGAACTAAAATTTAGTTAACTTTAATTTTTTTTTTTTATTTTTACCGGGAGGTCCCAGGGATCGAACCCAGGTCCCTCCATATGGGAGACAGATGTCCAACCATTTGAGCCACATCTGTCCCCCTAACTTTAATTTTTAAGATTTGAATGATTAAGATACAGAATTTTAAAAAAAGTTTTGGAGGAAAGATGATGTATTTAGATTTGGACAATTGAGTATGAGGTTCCTGTGATACATTCAAGTGGAGGTGTCCAGGAGGCAATTGGATATGAACTTCAGAAATTTAAGAGAGAGCTGTGATCTTGTATGAGTGTGGGTGTTATGATATGATAGGTAGTAAATATTATTGGTTTGGATGAGTTTGTCTAGAAAGAGTATGGATAATTAGAAAAGAGCTAGGATGAGCAGGAGACAATGAAGAGGCTGCCAGATAAGAGGTAAGAATAGCAGGAGAGTGTCCCAAAATCCAGGGAAGGAAGAAGGTTCAGGAACAGCCAATAATGACAAATAGAGGAAAGAAGGTGAGTAAGAAAGTAATTAAAAACTACCCATATATTTGGCCAATTAAATTTGACCATGTGGAAAGTAGTTTCAACTGTGCATGGAGTAAAAAACCCAAGTAGTTGAGTGAGAACTAAATGGGAAGTGAGAAACTGGAATGAAGATAGTCTATATAGAGAGCTTGATTGTGAATGGAAGGGAAGTTTCTTAAGCTGATAATGGATATTTATCAAAACTCTGTAGGGGAGCAGATGTAGCTCAGTGGTTTGAGTGCCTGTTTCTCATATACAAGGTCCTGAGTTCAATCTCCAGTACCACCTAAAAAAAAAAACAAAAAACAAAACCCCACAAAAAAATGATATTAAAAACTCTACAGCAAAAATCATGGTTCATAGTGAAGTTTTAGAACATTCCCTTAATTTTTCTTAAAGCCCCACTATCATCACTGCTGTTTAACTTGTATTAGAGATTCTGACCAATGTAATAGATTAAGAAAAATAAATAATAAGTGTAAGGACTGGAGAAAAGATCAAAAGATCAAAAAGATCAAAACAGATGTATAAATGATATGATGATTTACATAGAAAACTTAAACTGCAAAAGGTGCTAGATCCAAGGTATAGAGTGAGGTGGCATTTTTATCTGTAAAGGGCCCGATAGTAAATATTTTAAGTTTTACCAGTCATGTGGTCTTTATTACAATTACTCAATCTGCCATTGTAGCATGTTTTGCTAAAAGTTGCCAAAGGCAGTATACCAGAAATGGGTTGGCTTTTACAATGGGGGTTTATTAGTTTGCAGGTTTACAGTTCTGAGGCTGAGAAAAGTGTCCAAATCAAGGCATCATCAGGCAACACTCCCCGACCAGCTGTGGGCGATCCTGGGAAGGGACATGGTGGCATCTGCCCATCTCTGCCTTCTCCTCCAGACTCTGTTGCTTTCAGCTTCTGGCTACTCTGTGTGTGGCTTACTCTCTCAGCTTCTGTGGGTTCCTCTCTGAGCTGTGTCTTTTTTCTCTCCATATTCATCCCATTTATAAAAGACTCCAGTAAGAGGATTAAGATCCACCTTACTGAGGTAATCTAATCAAGGATCCTTAACTGAAATAATCTAATCAAAACATCCCACCTATAATAGGTTCATACCCAGAGAAATGGGTTAGCTCTAAGCACATGATCTTTTCTAGGGGTCCATAAAAACCTCAAACTACCACATAGCACTAAAGCAGCCATAGGAAATATGTAAATGAGAGAATGTGGCTGTGTTCCAATAAAACTTTATTTACAAAAATAGGTGGCAAGCTGGATTTGGCCCATGGGCTATACTTTGCTGATCCCTGTGTAGGACAATAAAATCAATACTACACCTTTACAAACATAATAAACAATTAGATAAAGTAAGAGGGAAAAGATAAAATCTGTAAGATATCTAGAAATAAATCTACAGTTTTGCAAGTCCTTTATAGAGAAAATTAGGAGACATTAAAGGATATAAAAGAAGTCTTGAATAAATAGAATGATATACCATGGTTATCAATGAGAAGACTCTAGCAGAAGGGGTAATTCTCAGATTAATCTGCAAATTCATTATAATTCCAATAAAAATTTCATCAGAGTTTTAATGGAATTTAACAAGCTGTTTAAAAAATTCTCATGGAAGAACAAAGGACCAAAAAGAGGTAAGACAGTTTTCGGGTATAATTAGAAGGTGGGGCAATATGCCCTACCAGATATCAAAACTTTAAAGCCATAATAATTAAGAGGCAGAGGTTAGACAAATAGCCCAATGCAACAGAATAAAGAGCTAAGAAAACAGACCCACACCTATGTGGGAACTTGATATATGACAGAGTCTCATTACCAGTACATGCAGACAAGATCATATATTTACTAAAAGGTGCTAGGATAACTGATCTTCCATATGGAAAGAAAATTTAATTATACCTTTACCCCATACCACCCACAAAAAATAATCTCAGGTGGATTAAACACCTAAAATGGTAAAGCAAAACTATGACAAATTGAAAGGGAAACTATAAGGATAGATAGCTTCAAGAGCTGAAGGTAGGGAAATCTTTCTTAAATAAGAGGTAAAGGAAAAAATTGATAAATTTGCCTGCGTTAGAATTTAAAAGTCAATTAAAATTAGAAAGCTCCTGTAAACAGTCATAAGAAAAGCCACTTACTAGGAGAAGGAAAATGTAATACATATATAATAGCTGATAAAGTATTAGTATCTAGAATTTGTAAAGGACTCCTGCAAATCAGTTAGAAAAAGACAACACAATTCACAGGAAAAAAAACCACACAAAACCTTAATGCCCAATAAGCACATTAAAATATGCTCAATCTTAGTAGTAATCAAGACAAAAAATTAAAATGAGATTAGCACATTTTATAAAATCTGATGAAGCTGTTAGCAAAGACAGGAGGAGTAGGAAATCATATATGCCAATGAGAATGTTAATTGATTCAACCCATATAGAGTGTGGAGTGAAGGAAGTCCTGAGTAAATAGGGTTTCAAGAATGAGAGAGGAGAGTTTGGTAGTTGTGGAAAGGCTTGCTTTTTCAAGGAGAATCTTAGGGCGACGGGATATGAAGCATAGGGGGAATTTGCTGGTCTCAAGCTTTGGGGAACATATGTAAAGCTGTTTCCATCAGGCATACGCTGAGGATCCGGGTTTCTGTGGGAGGCTGACGGCACCCAGTAGGGCGTGGCCGCGTCTAGAGACCCACAGGTGTTAGGAGTCCATTGACTCTAGCTGCCTGTGGCCTGGTGTGCAACCCACAGAACTGCAGGTAGAACTCTCGGTAATGCTGCTCCACTTCCTCTGCAGAGGGTCTTTGCAGGCAAATGACCCTCATGATTAATGATGTCATTAAGCTCAGAGTTTCTTGCCCTCTGCTGCCATAACCCTCTCTCGGCTCCACAAAGTCTTGTTTTTCAGTTGTGTTGAAGAGATATTCAAGTATGGGTGTATGTATGTGTGTGTATACATTGAGGTTTAGCACACCTTTCTCTTTTTTAAATAATCCATGTTTTCCTATTGTTGGATGAGGGATAATAGAAATTGTACTTAAATATTATTGTACATCCAAGTGGATGTGTTACCTTCATATTTTTTTTTTTTTTAAGATTTATTTATTTATTTATTTATCCCCCCTT
>JAQZBX010046898.1:0-20637 GCA_029593785.1 Cabassous unicinctus | reverse complement strand
TTTTTTTTTAATTTTATTAAAAGATACTGAGGTTAAATAAATGTTACACAAAAAATATAGGGATTCCCATATGCCCCACCTCCCACACTTCCCACAACCTCCCACATAAACATCCTTCATTAGTGTGGCACATTAATTGCAATTGATAAACACATCCTGGGGCTTTGCCATTAAGCATAGACCATAGTTCACATTGTAGACCACACTCTCTCCCACACAGTTCTGCATGTTATATGATGGTATAAAATGGCCTATATCTGCCATTGAAATGTCACTCAGGATGATTCCCAAGTCACAAAAAAGCCCCTGGATTACAATTGCTTTTCCCTCTCCCTGCCCCCAGAGCTCCAGTGGCCACTGGCTCAACATCAATGTTGTAATTTCTTCCATTGCTTGAATCACAATATGTCTATAGTAGAATACCAGTAAGTCCACTCTAGTCCATAGCTTTTCTCCCCATCCTGAGGATTCTGGGATGGTGATGTCCACTTCACCTCCAATTGAGAGAGGGCTTATATCCCATTGGGACGATGGATGGGATTATCCTTCCTGCAGCTGCAGACTCTTTCCATTCCCTGGGATGGTTGGTGTCCATCATCATCTCCCCGCCAATTGTGCTGGGAGGGTCCAATGAGCTGTATAGTAGGAGTTGCTCCTCCACCAAATTTCAGGGCCCAGCTGGCACATACACAGCCCAAACACTCAAGTCTCTGGATGTACACTTACAAACTCTAGCATGAAATATAGGTTTGAGTAGAAGGGAGAGATAAGCCATGTGCAGGGAAGACATAGTTGAGTCCAGCACTTTCACTCTCAGGAGCACAAACTCCAAAGTAGGGCCCACTGGCAAGGCACCAAACTCTGGAGCTATCCACCCTGACATAGGACCTGGATGTCTCAGAGCCCTCAAGAACCCCATTATTTGGGGTGATATCCACTTTGGAATTCTATGAGGTCCTACTGAGATGTGCATAGGAACCCCCCTGCACTTGGAGGACTATTACTGCTCCCTTAGAGAATGTGGCAGAGCTATCCAGGATGAGAATTCAGTATTCTCTCAAATATTGAGTGATCCTCCATCCACTGTGACAATGTCCTGTGAACATTTGAACATGTTTATATACCTTATATTTATGCTCAGGTGAACTTCCTCCCATGCATCCCCCATTCCTGACACCCCATACTATCGATCCTCCCTGCTCAGGTGTAACCATTCTGTGATCCAAACCTTCTTCAAAGATGAAGCCATTATAATAGCTGAATACAGTTAATAGGAAAATGAAATAATGATAAGTTTAAATGTAAAAGATAAAATATATACAAATTAAAAAAACTAAAACTAAAATAAAATTAGAAGATTGGGATACTAAAAAAATGAAATATAAAAAAATTTTTTTTGACCTTTTGTCTTTCATCACTGGTATATCTGGTGTCCAGTCTGTACCGTGGCACCTTTCCCCTCTAATTCCCCAGTGTCTCACTATTTTTCATATTGTATTCAAAGAAGTTTTAAGTCACAACAAAGTCATACACAGAATACAGGAAACTCTCATAAACCCAACATCTTCCCCCATTCCTCACCCCCATATTAATACCTTTTTATATGTGGATGCAAGCATTGTCATAACTGATACAGAAATAGTGAAACATAGCTACTAAACATTGTCAGTGGTTTACACTATGGTTTATATTTTAGGCCATACACATTTATAAATTTTGATGATATTTGCCATGTCCAGTGTCCATCGCTTTACAGTAATGAAGAACATTTCCTCTGACCGCTAAATACCCCCAGTTTGATCTATTCTATTCCTCCCTCCTCATCCCCTCTGGGGCCCATGATGACCTCCTGGGTTGACTCATTTGATGACAAGGTTTATAGTTACCTGCAACAAAAGGTCTTGACACACTGGTTTGTCCTCCCTTATTAGGACCTGCTCTTGCTCTTGAGAGACTCCCTCCTGTCTATTTCTGAACAAATTGGTTCTCCCAAAGATGGAAGTCCAACTCCTTCCCACTCATTATGTGGTTCTCCACCACTGATACAACACATTACAACAGAATGAACACTCACACACTCCCTAGAAGTCTACTTTAATAAGTGTTTTTTATATTGATCAGTCAACACAAATGGTAAACAAATAAATGTCTTATGTAGATTAACATTTTAAAATTCAATTAATTAAATAATTTTATCCATCCTTTTATGAGAGATAAACTCAATTGTCCATTTTATTTTATTAGCCACTTAATTTTTAAAAATGTACTATTTATTTATTTTTAAAAGATACTTAGATTACATAAAATGCTACGTAAAACTATGTGTTTCACATATGACCTACTCCCCACATCTCCCACTTTTACCCACATTATCAAGTTCTTTCATTAGTGTAGTATATTCATTGCAAATGATGAACACATTTTAGAGCATTGCCACTAAGCATGGATTATAATTTACATTGTAGTTTACAGTCTTTCCCACTCAATTCTGTAGGTTATGGCAGAATATATAACCTACCTGTATCTGTGATTCAGGACAATTCCAACTCCTGAAAATGACCCCTATTACAACTCTTTTTCCCTCTCCCTGACTCCAGGAACTCCATTGACCACTGTCTCCACATCCATGATATAATTACTTCCATTGCTAGAATTGCAATAAGTCTATAGTAGAATCCCTCTAAGCACACTCTAATCCGTATTTTATTCCCCAATCTGGAGGATTCAGGAATGGTGATGCTGACTCCACCTCTAATTGAGAGGGATCTTTGATCCCCTATGGCTAATGGATGGCACTCTCTTGCTTAAAGTTGTAGACATTCTTGGTTCCCTTATGTGGTGGTTGTCCATCCTCACCACCTCATTAGTTGTCCTGGGTGAGTCCAATGAACTGGAGCATAGATGATGCAACTCTGCTGAGTCTCAGGGCCCAGCTGACATATGGGCAGCCCAGAGATTCAAGTCTCTTGGATGTACACCTACCAACTGCAGCACCAAATATAGGTTCAAACAAAAGGGTCAGAACAGGCATGTGAAGAGAAGCCACATCTGAGCCTAACTATCTCTCACTTGGGAGGACAAACTCCAAAGTAGGGCCCACTTGCAAGGCACCGAACTCTGGAGCTATCTGCCATGACCATAGGACCTGAGTGTCTCCAGAGCCCTCAGGAGCCCTACTATTTGGAAGAATATCTGCCTTGGCAGTCTATGAGATCCTGCTGAGATTTGAAAAGCATTACCACTCTGATGACCTCCCGACTCACTCTGAAGCCTCATATCCATATAAACTCATTTGCTCTAAATTTTCCCCTTTTTACTCAAGGTCTTTTTCCAGTTACATCACCAGTCAGTGCTTGGTAGTAACTCCTCTGTGCCAGGAAGGCTCATCCCCATGAGTCATGTCTCAAGCTGGGACATGCCTTTATATTCTGAGTTTGGCTTACAGAGAGGCCAATTTTGAGCAACAAGGAGTCCCACAATAGGTAACTCTTAGGCACCCTACAACACTAGGCTAAGTTGTAATTTCATGAATAAAGGTTCATAAGCATAGTTACCAATATCAAGGACCCATCAATGGACAATCATTTTTCAATAGTCATTGCCCCTGTACTTGGGGAATTGTTGCTTTCTATTAGAGAATATGGCAGAGTTCCCTTGGATGGGAAATCAATATTCTTTTGGTTGTGTGATACACTACCCATTGCGGCAATGTCCCATGATCATTTGAACACATTTACATAACTTATATGTTTGCCCAGGTGAACTTGCTCCCATGTATCCACCATCACTGACACCCCACACCAATGATCCTCCCCTGCCACAGGTGTAACCTTTCTGTGATCTAAAACCTCTTCAAAAATGAAGGCAAGTATATCATCAAATACAATGAATAAGAAAATGAAATAATAATGTTAGGTTTAAACATAAATAAAATACATAATAATTTAGAAAATCTAAAACTAGTGTCTTAATTTTTTTCATTTTGTGTTCAAAGAAGATTTACGTCACAATAAAGTCACATATGGAATATAGGCGGCTCCCATATATCCAAAATTCTCCCCCTTTTCCCCCTTCTCATATTAATAACCTTTTTACATGTTGATGGTATATTTGTTACAACTGTTATACAAATATTGAAACATAGCTACCAACCATTGTCATTGGTTTACATTGTGTTTTACGTTTTAGATCTCACACTTTTGTAAAATTTTGATAAAATTTAACAGGGCTTGTATCCATCATTGCAATATTAGGCAGAATTCTTCCATTGTCCTCTAAATATCCCCTCTTCTATCTTTTCTATTCCTCCCTTCCCCTCACCTCAGGGCCCAGGGTGACCACCAGGCTTCACTCCTTGAAGGACAAAATTCATAGTTACTTGAAACAATGCTGAAGATTTGACAAATTAGTCTGTCCTCCCTTATTAGTAACCACCCATGCTCTCAAGATACACCCTTCCCTCTGTTTGAGAACATATCAGGCCTCCTCATCATGGGAGTCCAACTCCTTCCCACTCATTATTTGGGTCTCCATCCACTGATACAATACACTGTGACAAAATGCTCCCTTGCACATTCTCTAGATGAGTCCCCCAGGTGCACCCTGTCCCAAATATTCCCCTGTCCAACACCCCAAATCAGTAATCCTTTATGTCATATTGCCAAAAGAGCTTTCTCAATATTGTCATTTCAACCACATAACTGTCAGTAACTAGTGTTCACCTGCTCCCTCCCCCAAACCTCCTCCAATTTCATGGATGGTCCAACACATCCTCCCCACCCTACCACCCTGTCTAGCTTGCACCACCCAGCCCATTAGTACCACTATACCCCTGACAAGTCCCTTCACTGCACAACTACTCATTTTCACCTTATCATAGATTTTGCCCATATAGGCATTGGCTCACAACCTTCATCTCCCTTTCTATTTCCTGTAAACCTATCTTCCAGGCTATAGCTCTCTGAGTCTGCTCAATTTGCTTAAATCATATCAAAGAGGTCATGTAACATTTGTCTTTCAATGCATGCTTGCTTCACTCAGCATAAGGTCCTCAAGATTCATCCATGTTATCCCATGTTTTAGTACAGTATTCCTTCTTACATACATTGTATGTATGCACCACATTTTGTTTATCCACACAGCTGTTTATGGGCATTTGGGTTGATTCCAGCTTTTGGCAATAGTGAATAATGCTGCAATGATCATTGGTGTACATATATCTGTTCATGACCTTGCTTTCAATTCTTCTGGGTATATACCCAGAAGTGGAATTGTTGAATCATATGGAATTTCTGTAATTAATTTTTTCAGGAACTGCCAAACCATCTTCCACAATGACTGGATCATTCTACATTCCCACCAGCAGTGGATGAACATTCCCATTCCTCCACATTCTCTCCAACATTTGTAGTCCTCTATTTTTTTAATAGCCACCAGTCTAATGGGTGTAAGAGTATCTCATTTTACTTTTTATTTGAAATTCCCTAATTGCTAGTGATGTTGAACCTTTTTTCATGTGCCTTTAAGCCATTTGTATTTCTTCCTTGGAGAAGTGTCTTTTCAATTTGCTTGACCATTTTTAAAATTGTTTGTTTGTCTTTTCATTTTTGAAGTGTAGGATTTCTTTATATATGCTGGCTACAATAGGCTCTTATCAGATATATGGTTGCCAAATATTTTTTACCATTGGGTAGGCTGTCTTTTCAATTTATTGATAACCTCCTTTGAGGTGCAAAATTTTTAATTTTGGGGAGCTCCCGTTTATCTATTTTTTTCTTTAACTGCTCATGCTTTGTGTGTGAAGTTCATGAAACTGTTTCCTATTACAAGATCCTGTAGATGTTTCACTATGTTATCTTCCAAAGTTTTTATGGTCTTGTCTCACATGGGAGCAAGTTCACTTGGACATACATATAAGGTATATAAATGTGTACAAATGGTAATGGGGCATTGCCACAGTGATTTGAGATTCACACAACAAAGAGAGAATATTGAATTCCTATCCTGAAAAGCTTGTCACATTCTCTAATGGAGCAGCAACAGTCCCCCAAGTGCAGTGGCAATGGCTGGTGGGGAAGGATGGTTCATTGATAGGCCCTTGATATTGATGACTGTGCTTCTGAGCCTTTGCTCTTGAAATTGCAACTTGGCCTAGTGTTGTGGGGTGCCTAAGAGTTGTCACATGTGATCCTCCTTGTTGCTCAAATGTGGTCTCTCTCTAAGTCAAACTCCACATATAAATGCATTACCATCCCTCCAGCATGGGTCATGACTCACAGGGATGAGACTCCCTGGCACCAAGGGATTACTACCAAGAACCAAGTAGAACTGCAACTGGAACTAGACTCTGAGTAAAAGGGGGAAAGATAACGTCAAATAAGTTGATAAGGTTAAGATACTTCAAAATGAGTTGGGCATTCATTCCAGATGTAATGCTTATACACATCTCAGCAGGATCTCACAGACCACCAAAGTGAATACTACCCAAAATAATGGGGTTCCTGAGGGTTCTGGAGGAACATAGGCCCTATGGTCAGAGCAGATAGCTCTGTCACTTTGTGACTTGCCAGTGGGTTTCACTTTGGAGATTGTGCTACTGAGAGTGACTGTTTTACTTAGTTATGGCTTCCTTACGTATGGCTCATCTCTCCCTTGTATTTGAACCTATACTCAGTGCTGCAGTTGGTAGGCATATGTTCAAGAGTCTTGAATCTTTGGGCTGTCCATGTGCCAGCTGGTTCCTGAGCCTCAGTGGAGTTGCAACACCTACTCTGAAGTTCATTGGACAGATGCAGGACAACTATTGAGGATAATGATGAACAGTGTCCATCCCAAGGAACAGAAAGAGTCTGTAACTGCAAGCAGAATAGTCCCTTCCATCAACCCCATGGGATCTAAGCCCCTTCTCAATTAGAGGTGGAGCAAGCATCACCATCCCAGAATCCTCTTGATTGGGGCATGTACTATGAACCAGAGATAGTTATTGTTATTCCACTATAGATGTATTTTGAATCTAGTAATGGAAAAAATTACAACATAGATGTGGAGTCAGTGGCCACTGGAGCCTCTGGGGGCAGGGAGAGGGAAGAAAAGGATGTAATATGGGGGCTTTTTTATGAGTTTGGAATTGTCCTGAATGGCATTTCAATGATAGCTATGGGCCATTATATATCTTCCCATAACCTGCAGAATTGTGTGGAGGAGAATGCAAACTACAAAGTGAAGTACAGTCCATGCTCAGTGGCATTGTTCCAAGATAAATTTATTAATTGCAATGAATGTGCCATACTAATAAAGGATGTTGTTTATGTGGGAGGTTGTGGGAAGTGTGAAGAGTGGAGTATATGGGAATCCCTATATTTTTTGTAACATTTATGTAATCTAAGTATCTTTTATATATACATATATTTAAAAGTATATATCTGAATATATAAGAATTAGAATGCTAGTGATAATATATATATTCAATTGGCTAACAAAATCTGAGTAATAATCTAAATGCCACAAACAAAAGAGAAGTTAACTGGAATTTAAAAATTATAGTTGAAATTTTCTACATAAAAAAAAAAAACAGTTATCCAAAGACCTTTGAGGCATAACAAGATTTTCCTCTCAGTGGAGTTCTGTGATATGATTTGATGTCTCTCTACTGTTTTGCTTTCTGATGGGTTTCTCAATGAGCATGTGCTCCTTTGATCTTGGTGCCACCATTTGTGCACTTTCTTGTTGGCTTACAACCCTACTTTACTGCCTAATTTATGGGAGGGATTTGAGATTTTTCAGTGATGTTCTGAATGTGCAGCCTAATTCCTACTAAAGCCAATGTAGTGGTCTAGGGAATTATTTAAAGTTTTAAAATTCACAGAGTGGTTTTGGCCAGGATTAGATTTTATTTTATAATATTGAACCTTCAAAAATTCTATACTCTTGCAAAAACAATTGATTTTAACCAAAAAGAAAAAGAAAAAGAAAAACAAACAAACAAAAAACCTGGGAAAATAGAGTTTTTAATACAAATGTCACTTGATTGTTCCCATCATTATGAAAAGTGACTCTGAGGAGAAAATTTAAAACAATTCCTTTGAGTGAGAAGAAACTTAAGTCTTTCCTTTGTGAAAAGTAAAGCAGCACTGTTCTCTTCCTTGATATCTCAAGGGAACGGGCTTGATTAGTTTCCAGCCATGGATTCATCTCCTTATAAGGGCAGCATTCCACATCCTACCTCCTGCTACTTGTTTTTGCTTTTAAGTGCATAATGGATGTCATTGTCAACCTTATGACTACTAATTGTGGAGATCAGTTGATTTTTATTTTATGCTTCAAACAAAGAATTATTTCATCAAGAAATGTTTTATATCATCTTTTCTGTTAACACTAGATTGACTTAATCTCTTTCTTTCCGGTCATTGCTGAAGGTGGCAAAACCATTTCTAATATTTTGAACTTTGTAAATCTTGTATGCAACACAACTGTCTTAGATGCCACATAATTTGCCTTGTACAGTACATCAGACTTCAAATTAAGGAAATATCTTTTAAATTAAAATATAGATTATTTTCCTCTCAACTTCTAATTGTCTCAGTACTTGCTTTTAATTTCCTCCACAAAGGCAGTGAATTATCTTAAAATGAAAATTCATTTACAGTTACCCAGTGTGTGTATTATAATAGAGACTTTGTTTCTGTTCTGAGTAAAGACATCTAAATGGGGGCTAAACCACTATAGAAACTTATTTTTTACTTGCTCATAGGAAAAAAAAAAGTCTAGATTTTGGGAGATTGTTCTGGTCTAGTGACTATTAGGCATTAATTATTACCCTGGAGGCTCTAATTTTTATACAACTGCATGCCTAGCACTTGTTCCCCTAAATGCCTAGCCAAGTTTGCTGCTGAATGTGCAAAGTAAAACTCATCTAGTGACACTAGGTTTTTAAAGAGCAAAAGAGATTTATTCCTTGAGGAGGCAGGAGGCAAAGCAAAGCCTCAGATCTGTCTTCCCAGTTTGGAGAAACTCTGAGATATTATGAAATTCAAACAAATGGAGATGGAGTTATTGAATTTGGGACATTGTGAGATATTGATTTATTTGTACTATTGGAAGTGTGTCATATCATGACTGAGAGGTGGCTTTTGAGGATTGACAAAAACCAGCTGGGGTAAACCTAATATTACAGGTTACAACAGGATTGTAAAATGTTTAATTAACATAAAATAACAAGTGTGGAGGTTAATCTAAACAAACCATTAAATTTTGACAAAACCAGTTGGAGTAATATATATGGTTTATAGCTTACAGGAGAGTTGTAAATAGTTCAATCCACATGAGATAATAAATGGGTGTTTTAAACAGGCAAGACATTAAGAACTAACAAAATCCTGCTGGGTGAATGCATATGCTTTTAGGTTACAATTGAGTGTGAAATATTTTAGTTAACATAAGATAGGAAGTAAAGGAAAGAAGGCAAAATAAAATAACATTAATAATTAAACCATTGTAGTCAGCAGTTATGATCTACAGGGAAACAGGTTCTTCTTAAAGGAAATGGGCTAACTGTCAACAATAGAGTTTACATGGTTACACATATGTAACTGTTCCAGGACAACTGCAAGGCCACATACCATATCTACATGCTGAGTAGTAGGATAAAGGAAGCAATAAGGGTGTGTGCCCCCATTCTTCACCACTCTACTAATGTCTATATTGGTGGCACTGAGTATACCCAGGAGCTGTTCATTTGAGAGAGAAGGGAAGAATGGATGTGTTAGACCAGAGCCACATGTGTAGAAGAGAGAGAATAACTCATGAGAGACATTTATGTGGCCAATTTAGACAGGAGTTAATGATTTGTACATCAAAGGAGACAGAAATATAAGTCAAGGACAGAAATAGACAGGAGTTAATGATTTGTACATCAAAGGAGACAGAAATATAAGTCAAGGATGTTTCATTGATTTTTGGCATGAGGAATTATAGATGATCATCCTATTCATTGTGATTGCAGACAAACATGGGCAGTTCAGGGTTAGAAATAATGAATTTGATGTCATTGTGAGACATGTATTGAAGGTTTTATCTTAATTGGAGTGGCTGCACTAATAGGCAGAAATATACTTACCCTGCAATAATTCTGTGGGGTATGAAGCAGTGTTTTAAAACTCAGAATGGAAAAAGATAGTTAATTCAATTGTTTAAACGAGTTGAATATAAGAAACCAAAGGCAGTCAAACAGCTTGATCTGAGAATATGGAACATAAAACATCACAAGGTTTGCCCTCTTCCTTCACACATGCCTTATGTGGGTCTCTCTCACACAGAATTTATGTCTGCATGAGGAAGCCAAACCAGCTTTCTCATTCAAGAAGACACACAGGAAGAAAGAGAGTTCTGTCATTTTGGATCCTGGGTCCCCGGGGAGATATAAGCCATTTTCTGATAGCTTACAGCCAACCTTGGGAAGAGAGCTAAGACTGATATAGGAAGCCCTGAGAGACAATCCCTAAGCCAGTCTACCACAGAGATCAGGAAGAAGATGGGCCCACAGAGCCTCAAGAAGAAGAGAAACAGGAAGGAGAGACCAGGCAGAGATCAGCAACTGTCTTGCTTCAACACATGGCAATTGACTTTGGTGAGAAAGCAACCTTGAGCTGAACTCTTTAGTGCCTTGTAAATGTAAGCTTTTACCCCAAATAAATAACCTTTATAAAAGCCAACAGATTTCTGGTAATTTATATCACCATCTCTTTGGCAGAATAATACAATGACTGTAAATTATAATCCATAAACTACATTAGTTATAATTATCCCATGAATCACCATATTTTATTGTTTAAAGCATGCCTTATTGAATTCAGTTTTGTAAATATTCACTTTATTATGTAAATACCAGCCAAAATAAATTATATTAAGAAATATTCCCTTCTTTGCAGTTGGTATATTAAAAACCAAAGACATTTTAGGGGTATGGCTCTAATTCTATAAGGACAAACTTTCAGCTCACTAATTTTATCTTCTGCTTTGACAGCTCAGTTATCTTGTCCATTTTGAATTTTACATTTTGATGATCTCAGTGGTTTTTTTTTTCCTTTTTATCATAGCTTATTGTTGCTAATGGATGTTTTATGATATTTCCTCCCTTGTTTTAAGTTTTCTATTTTCCCTTTTAATATGTAGTTTGGTAAGTATTTTTTATATTCACTAGTTTGGGTCCTTTCTTAATTTTTTTGCTTTTTCCTCAAATGGTAGATGAGTTTGTATTACCTCTTCATATTTTCTATTAAGTTTCTAATTTAAATGATGCGTTTTTTTAACCAAAATAGAAATTTCTTAAAAATTTGTAAAAGGACATTCTTTAATTATATTATTAACTGCAATCATCATCCACCAACAATATCACTGTTATACAGTCCTTACATTATCCTCTAGCTTCCTTTCATTTGAAATATTATATTCCCAGACTACCTCTTTCAGCTACAATCACATTTATATATGTTAGTTATACCCACTATAATGTGCTACTGTCAATTCTATCCATTTCCACACATTTAAATTAACCTTATTAAAAATTCTACATATGTTTAGCATCAGCTCCCATTCTCAACCAGCATTAATTTCCTAGTAACCTATACTCTAGAGTTTACCTCTGTGCAATTACTCACCATTTTAGTTCATGTTAGTGAGATCATACAATATTTGTCCTTTTGGATCTGACTTATTTTACTCAATATAATGTCCTCAAGGATCATCCATGTTGTCATATGCATCTCAGTTTCATTTTTTTCCTAGAGCTGGATATTATTCCATTATATGTGTATACCACTTTCTCTTTATCCACTCATCATTTGATAGATACTTGTGTTTTTTCCATATTTAAGTATTTAAGAATAATGCTGCTATGACTATTGCTCTGCAGATCTCAGTTTGTGTCCTTGTTTTCAGTTCTTCTGAATATATTACTATTGACAACATTGCTCATTTTTATGGCAGTTATATAATTATTTTCTTGAGGAACAGAAACTTCATCATTTCCCTAGCAGCTAATGATGCTAAACCATTCTACATTCCCACCAGCAGTGAAGGAGTGTTCTTTCTCCAGATCCTTTTCAAAACTTGCATTTTTCTGGGATTTTTTAAAATATTAATTTTCTTTCTATAAGATAAGAAATTATATCTCAGTGTAGTTTTCATCTGCTTTTCCCTAGCAGCTAATGATGCTGAACATTTTTTCATGTGATTTTTAGCTATATGTATTTCATCTTTTGAGAAATATCAATTTAAGTCTTTTGCCCTTTTTGTAAATTATGTTGCTTGTTTTTATGCCATTGGGTTGTATCATCTTTTTAGATAAATGGATATCAAATCCTTACCAGATACGTGGTTTCTAAATATTTTTTCTCAGTGAGTAGGCAGCCTTTTCACCTTCTTTAAAATTTCCTTTGATGCACAAAAGTGCCTAAGTTTGAGGAGGTGTCATTTAACTATTTTTTTTTTTCATTGCTCATGCTTTCAGTGTAAGGTTTAAGAAACCAACACTTACCCAAAGATCTTGAAGATATTTTTCTACATTTTCTTTGAGGAGTTTTATGGCTTTAGCTTTTATATTTAGGCCTTTAATCCATTTTGCATTAATTTTTGTATAAAGTGTGAGGTTGGGGTGCTCCTTCTTTCTTTTGGATATGGATATCCAGCTGAACCTATGCAATTCATTGCATATGCTGTTCTGGATCAGCTGGGTGGACTTGACAGCCTTGGCAAATATCTCATTGCCATAAATTTGAGGATCTATTCCAGAACTACAATTCTACTGGTGGATCAACATATACATCTTTAAAGTACTATCATGCTGTTCTTACCAATGTAGCTAAGTTATAGTATTTAAAGACAGGCATTGTGAGTCCTCCATATTCATTCTTCTTTTTAAAGATATTTTTGGGTATTAAGGACCTCTTATCCTTCCAAATAAAGTTGATAATTACCTCTTCCAATTCGGTAGAAAAAGCTGTTGGAAGTTTTATTAAGTTGAATCTGGAGATAAGTTTGTGTAGAACTGACATCTTAATAATATTTTTTCTTCTAATCCATGAACATGGAATGCCTTTCCTTCTTGTGATATTTTGCAGTTTCCTAAATACAAGCATTTTTTGTCTTTGTATAAGTTTATTTTTAAATATTTGATTCATTTAATCTCTATTTTAAATGGGATTTTTTTCCTCACTTCCTCCTCAGATTGCTCTTTAGTAGTGTACAGAAATGCCAATGGTTTTTGGATATTAATCTTTTCTCGTGTTATTTTGCTGAACTTGTTTATTAGTTTGAGTAGTTTTATTGTGAAATTTTCAGGATTTCAAAGTATAGGATCATGACACCAACAAATAGAGAAAGTTTTAATTCTTTCTTTCCTATTTTGATGCTTTTATTCATCTGTCTTGCTTAATTGTTCCAGCTAGAACTTCTAGCACAATATTGAATAACAGGTTTGATAATTAGCATCCTTGTTTGTTCCTACTATCATCAGGAAAGTGTTCATTCTTTCTCAATTGAGTACTATGCTAGCTGTGGGACATTCAAATATGCAATTAAATATGTAGAGAAAGCTTCCTTCTATTCTTATCTTTTGGAGTGTTTTCATCAAGAATAGATGTGTGATTTTGTCAAATATTTTGTCTGCATCAGTCGAGATGATCTTGTAACTTGTTTTCCTCAATTTAGTAATGTGATGTTTTACATTGATTGATTTTCTTGTATTGAACCACTCTTGCATTCCTGGGATAAAATCCACTTGATCATGATACATATTTTTTTAAATATGCTTTTGGATTCTACTAACGTGTTTTGTGGGGGATTTTTGAATCTATATTAATTAGAGAAATCTATCTGTAATTTTCCTTTTTCACGTTATCTTTATCTGATGCTATACTAGGGTGATGTTGGCTTCATAGAATAAGTTTGGTAGCATTCCTTCCTGTTCGGTTTTTGGAGGAGTTTGATAATGTTTGGCATTAGTTCTTTGAATGGTTCTTAGTAGTCACCTGTGAAGCCATCTTTTTTCTGGGATTTTCATCTTTGGGAAGTTATTGAAGACTATTTCATTGTTCTTACTTGTGATTGGTTTGTTGGGGTCTTCTATTTCTTTTAAGTTCAGTATAGGTTGCAAATTTATTTCTGGGAATTTGCCCATTTCTTCTTCATTGTCTAGTTTGTTTGCCCACAGTTGTTCAGATTATCCTCTTATGATCTCCTTTATTTCATGTGGTCATTAATTATCTCCCTCATCATTTCTGATTTTATTTTTTTTGTTTCTTCTCTCTTTTTTCTCTGTCAGTATAGCAAAAGGATTGCCAATTTTATTTTTTTTTAAAGAAATAACTTTTTTTTTGTTGTTTTTTTCTATTTTTTGTTCTCAATTTCATTTATATCTGCTCTAATCTTTGCTATTTCTTTCCTCCTTTTTATTTTTGGTTTAGGTTGCTCTTCTCTCTCTAGTTGCTGCTAGTGTTCATTTAAGTCTTTGATTTTAGCTCTTCCTTCTTTTTTATTGTAAAAAATCTCAACTTCCCTCTCAACACTGCCATCACTACATCCCACATGTTTTGATATGTTGTGTCTCATTTTCATTCTTCTCAAGATAATTACAGATTCATCTATTATTTTAAGGGTTATTTTATTCATTTATTTCTCCCTCCATTGTTTGTGCTTGCTGTGTGTGCTTGTTTTCCTTTTTTTTAGGAGGCAATGGGAACAGAATCCATGACGTCCCATGTGGGAGGGAGCTGCCTAATCACTTGAGCCACCTCTTCTCCCTGCTTTGCTGTGTCTGTCATTATGTTTTTCCTCCTTGTGTCTCTTTTTGCATCATCTTTTTTCAAAAGCATGCTGTGCCAGCCCATCGGGAAGGCTCACTTTCTTGCTTACTTCTTTAGGATGCACCTGGAACTGAATCCAGGACCTCCTATGTGGTAGGCCAGGGCTCAATCACTTAAGCCACATCTGATTCCCCCGATTCAGCTTTTTATTTCTCCTTTAATTCACTGATTTTTAAGAGTATGTTTCTTATTCTCTACATATTTATGAGATTTCCCTTTCTCTACCTGCCATCACTGCAATGTCATGCAGGACTAATCCAATGTCCTGGAAATTCCTCATATTATACATATTCTTCCATCTAAAATGCCACAGATCCTGATAACAGTTCTTCCTTTGCTTTAAGGCTATAGTAGAATAATAATAAGTATATTATAGTTCATTGTTCATTCCCCAATTTGAGGATTTAGAAATGGTGATGCCCACTCTTCTTCTAATTGACAGTCAGCTTATATCCCTTGGGGCAGATGGATGGAGTTATCTTGCCTGCAGTTGCAGATACTTTCTGTTCATTCATTTGGGCATTTCCCATATACATCTCTTGGTTGGCTGTCCTGGTTGAGTCCAGTGAATAGGAAAAGAGTTGTGACAACTCTGCTAAAACTCCGGGCTCAAGCGGTAAATGGACACACGAAAGATTTAAGTATCTGTGACATATATTTATCCAGTATAGTGCTAAATATATATTCAAATAAATGAGCCATTAGAGCCATGTGTAGAGAACATATAAGGGAGTCTAACTCTGTTACACTGGGATGCATAAATTCTGAAGTAAAGCCCACGGATCTGATGCTGAATTCCAGATTTGTCAGCCCTGCTTATAAATTCTGGATATTTCTAGAGCCTTCTGGAGGCTCACTATTTGAGGCACTGTTTACTGTGAGAATCAATGAGATCCTGCTGAGTCTTGCATAAGTGTGAACTCTGGAAATACCTTCTGACTCACTTTGAAATCTCTTGGCCATAAAAATTCATTTGTATTTATCATTTCCCCTTTTGGTAATGGTCTTTTTCCATATGCATTGCTTGTTGGTTCTTCATAGTAATCCCTCAGTGCCAGGATGGCTCATCCCTGGGAGACATGTCCAATGTCAGGGGAGTGGTAGTGTATTTATATATTGCATTTGGCTTAGAAAGAGGCCACATTTGAGCAACAAGGAGGCTTTCAGGTGGTAACACTTAGGCATCATAAAATACTAGGCTAAGTTTAAATTTCATAAGAAAAAGTTCATAAATAAAATTAAAATGTCAAGTGCCTGGCATAATTGTCTTATTCCTTCTCTAGACATTGCCCTTGCACTCTGGGGATTCTTACTGTCCGATTACAGAATGTAGCACAACTCCCAGGATGGGAATTCAATATTCTCTTGGTGATTATGTGGATCTCACCCACTGAGACAATATCCTATGAACATTTGAACATTTTCATATTCTTAGAGGCATGTCCCAGGTGAACTCCTTCCCAAGCATCCTTTAGCACTGATACGCTGCACAGTGATGCACTCCCCCATGCTGTAACCCTTCATGATCCATAATGTTTCAAAAATTGAAACCAACAAAATAACTGAATAAAATTAATAACACAATGAAAAAGTAATTTAAAAACATAACCAATAAAGTACAAAAAATTCAAATAATTAAAAAAATTGACATTGTGACTTTCTTCTACGTAAGATATTTTTGTCTTGTATGTACAGTGACATTTTCTTCAATATATTTACCCAGTGTCTTTTTTTTTTTTTCATTTTATTTTCCAAGAAGCTTTAGGATACAGAAAAGTCACATAGAAAATACATGTTATTCCCATATACCCAACACCCTTTTCCTTTCCCACTCTACTTAATAACATTTTACATGCCAATGGTACATTTGTTACAATTGATGTGCAAATATTGAAGAATTGCTAGTAATCATAGTCAATGGTTACACTATGGTTTACATTTTTGATTGTAAACTTTTATAGGTTTTGACAAAATTTGAAGTGGGCTGCATTCATTATTGCAAGATCATGCCAAACAATTCTAATGCCCTAAAATTTTCCTGCATGTCTTGTTTATTATTCCCTCCCCCTCCCCTCAAAACCTATAGTAATCTCTAAGTTTAAATTTTTGAAGTATAATGTTCATAGTTACTTGTAATAATATTGAAGGCTTGACATGTTGGTCTGTTTCATTTTATTAGGCCCTCCATATGTTCTCAAGGGATACTTGTCCTTATAATTGAGAACATAGCAGAACTTCCCAGTATGAGATTATGACATTTTCTTCTTTATTTTGTGGGTCTTCATCCACTGATATAACACACTATGGAAAATGAACACTTACATATTCCATAGAAGCCTCCCCCAAGTTCACCCCATCCTATATACCCTCCACATCCAACATCCTACAGAAGTAACCCCACCCTTCCATATTTGCCAAACGAATATTCTCAACATTGTAGTTTTAACTACAGACTTGCAAATCCCCAGAGTTCACCTGATCCTTGCCCTGAACTTCCCCCCAGTTCGATTGATAGTCCAATCCAACTCCCCGATTATACTTCTCCTCAAAGTCCAGCACCTCTGAACTCAAACACATTACAGCACCACTGTCACACTCATTCACTGAACAACTACATCTTTCCACTTTATCATAGAGTTTGCCTTTATGTGCATCTGCTCAACACCCCCCCTCTACTCCCTTTCTGTTTCCTTTTAACATATCTTCCAGACTCTAGTTCTGTGACTCTGCTTAATTTGCTTTTTTCATATCAGTGAGTTTAAGTAATATTTGTCTTTTAGTGCCTGGTTTACTTCACTCAGCATAAGGTCTTCAAGATTCATCCATGTTTTCCCCTGTGTTAATACTGCATTACTTCTTACAGCTGAGTAATATTCCATTCTTTGCTTCTCCATTCATCTGTTTATGGATATTTGGGTTGATTCCCACTTTTGGAAATAGTAAATAATGCTGGTATGAACATTGGTGTGCATATATCTTTTTGTGTCCCTGCTTTCAATTCTTCTGGACATATACCCAGCGGTAGGTTTCCTGAATCATATGGCAGTTCTGTATATATTGTTCTGATGAACCGTCAAACTGTCCTCCAATATGGCCTAATCACTCTACATTCCCACCAACAGTGGATAAGTGTTCTATTTCCTCCACATCCTGTGCAAAACTTATAGTCCTTTATTATTTAATAGCTGCTAGTTTAATGGCAGTAAAATTATATATCATTGTAGTTTTGGTATGAATTTACTTAGTAGTTAGCAATGTTGAAAAACTTTATATTGGCTTTTTAGCCATTTGTATTGCTTCATTGTTGAAATGTCTATTCAAATCACTTGCCCATTGTTTACATGGGTTGTTTGTCTTTTAATTTCAAGAAATAACATTTCTTTTTTGTTTTGATATTTTTACCTTTTTAAAAAATACTTAGGTAACATAAATGTTACACAAAATACATAGGGATTCCCCAATGACCCACTTCCCACACTTTCCACAATGTCCCACATAAACAACATTCATTAGTGTGGCACATTCATTGCAATTGAAAACACGTCCTGGGGCTTTGCCATTAAGCAGGGACTATAGTTCACATTGTATTCTACACTCTTTCCACACAGTTCTGCTTGTTAGGTGATGATACAAAATGGCCGATATCTGTCATTGCAATGTCACTCAGAATGATTCCCAAGTCCCAAAAAAGCCCCTGTATTACAACTGTTTTTCCATCTCCTTGCCCCCAGAGCCTCCTGTGGCCACTGGCTCCACATCAATGTTGTAATTCTTCCATTGTTAGAATAACAATATGTCTAGAGCAGAATACCAGTAAGACCACTCTTGTCCAAAGATATTCACCCAATCCTGAGGATTCTGAAATGGTGATGTCCACTCAACCTCCTATTGAGATGTGGTTTATATCCCATGGGGAAGATGATGGGACTATCCTGCTTGCAGCTGCAGACACCCCCCATTCCTTGTGATGGCCATTGTCCATCATCATCTCTCCACCAGTTGTTTGGGTGAGTCTAATGATCTATATGGTAGGTTTTGCAGCTCCACTGAGGTTCTGGTCCAGCTGGCACATGGATAGCCCAAAGACTAAAATCTGTGGATGTACCCCTACAAACTCCAGGACCAAGTATAGGTTTAAATAAAAGGGGCAGATGAGCCATGTGCAGGGAAGACATAAGTGAGCCCAACTCTGTCACTCTAAGGACCACAAACTCCAAAGTAGGGCCCAATGGCAAGGCAACAATCTCCAGAGCTATCCTCCCTCACCATAGGACCTGAGTGTCTCCACAGCTCTTTGGAAGTCTATGAGGTCCTGCTGAGATGTGCATAAGCGTTACCTCTGGGATGACTTCCTGACTCACTTTGAAGTCTCTTAGCCATATAAACTCATTTGTCTTTATCTTCCCCTCCCCTTTTATTCAAGGTCTTTTTCCAGTTGCATTTCTAGTTAGTGCTTGTTAGTAATCTCTCAGTGCCAGGGAGGCTCATCCCCAGGTGTTATGTCCCACACTGGGGGGAAGTTAATGCATTTATATCCTGAGTTTGGCCTAGAGAAAGGCCACATTTGAGAAACAAGGAGGCTTTCAGGAGGTAACACTTAGGCACCCCAGAAGAATAGGGTTAGTTTCAATTTCAGGGCCAAAGAATCATAAGGCTATTCATCAATATCAAGGGTGAATCAGTCAATCATCTTCCTTCACCAGTCACTGCCCCTGCACTTGGGAGACTGTTGCTGCTCCCTTAAAGAATGTGGCAGAGTTCTTCAGGATGGGAATGTGGTATTCTTTTGTTTATCATGTGAATTTCCACTCACTGTAACAATGCCCTGTGAACATTTGAACATTTTTTATAGCTTATATGTATGCTCAGGAGAACTTCCTCTCAAGCATCCCCCATCCTTGACACCCTACACCAACAATCCTCCCTGCCCCACTGGTAACTCTTCTGTGATACAAAGCTTCCTCAAAGATGAAGCCATTAAAATAGCTGAATATAATTAATAGGAAAATGTAATAATAATGATAAGTTTAAATATAAGAGATAAAATGCATAAACATTTTAAAACACTAAAAAAAATTAAAAAGATAGGGATATTAAAAAATGAAAAATGAAAAAAAATTTTTTGACATTTTGCCTTTCATCACTGCAATATCTGGTGTCCTATCTGTACCGTGACACCTTCCCCTACTCATTCCCCAGGGTCTCACTAATTTTCATTTGGTTTTCAAAGAAGTTTTAGGTCACAACAAAGTCACACAGAGAATAGAGGAGACTCTCATATACCCAATATCCTCCCCCTTAACTCCCCTCCCCTGCATATTGCACCTTTTTATATGTGGATGGTTACTTTATTTTAACTGATATTCAAATAGTGAAATATAATTACTAAACATGGCCAATGGTTTACACTATGGTTTACATTTTAGACCGTACTCTTTTATGAATCTTGATGATATTTAACATTTCCTGTGTCCATCACCCTAAGATCATGCAGAACATTTCCACTGACCACTAAATACCCCTTGTTCCATCTATTCTATTCCTTCCTCCCCATTCCCCTGGGGCACAAGGCAACCCCCTGGATTGGCTCATTGGATGACAAGATTCACATTTACATGCAACACGATGAGGTCTTGACACACTGGTTTGTCCTCCCCATTAGGAACTGCCCTTGCTCTTGAGAGACTCCCGCCTATCTATTTCTGAACAAATCAGTCCTCGCAAGAATGGGAGTCCAACCCCTTCCCATTCATTATGTGTGTCTGTATCCACTGATACA
>JAQZBX010046897.1:0-20642 GCA_029593785.1 Cabassous unicinctus | reverse complement strand
TATCTGTGTGTCATGTAGAACTATCTATAAAACAGGATCAAGTTTTCTCTTCCTCAGTCAACTGATCATAAGGAACTTTCCAAGAGGCAATAGCTCTGGGCTGGAACAGAGAAAGTAATATAGCATGAGGGGACCAGTAGTATTTGGGCCATTTCCTCATGCAACTTACTTGTGCCTTTAGTGCCTCCTCAAAACTGATCTTGTATGTACCACTTCCATTTGATGATAGCATGTTTCTGAGCATGCCCAACTTTGTGCTTGATGGGTCAGATAACACCTAATTTATTATAAGAAATTTAGTTCTTATGGCAACTTGGTAGCCCATTGTTAATCCTTCTTTCTCTACCAAGAGCCATTATCAGGCCAAAAGCTGTTTCACTAAAGTAGAGTAGTTAACTGCAGAGGATGACAAGACTTTGCTCCAAAATCCTAAAGGTGTGTGCTGTGGCTCTACAAAAGGGTACCGCAGAAGGCTCCAGAAAGTATCTAAGTTTACCACTGAAACCTCAAGCACCATTTCATATGCAGAATCATATGACCTAAGTGGCAGAGCATATTGCACAAAAGTCTGGACAGTTTGCAGAACCCTCTCTTGTTCTGAAACCCACTAAAAACTAAGCTTTTCTGATCACTCGGTAAATGGGCCAGATTAGCACCCCCAAATGAAAATTACATTTTCTCCAAAATCCATAGAGGCCAAGTAGGCATTATATTTCTTTTTTGTTGTAAGAAGGGCCAGATGTAACAACTTATTCTTTACCTTAAAAGGGATATCTTCGTATGGGACATACCACCCAATGCCTTGAAATGTAATTGAGGTAAAAAGTCCTTTTATTTTTGTTGTACATTTCTCCCTCTCTCTGACACAAAAATATGTTAACAATAAGTCTACAGTTGTTACTTCTTGCTCATTAGGTCCAATTAATATGATGTCATCAATATAGTGGGCCAGTGTGATGAATTGTGGAGGAGAAAAGCTATCCAGGTCCCTGTGTTCTAGATTATGACATAGGGTTGGATAGTTGACACTGCTTCTGGTGGTCTTTACTAAAAAGTATTGAAATAAAAACATTTGCCAGATCAATAGCTACATACAAGACACCAAGGAAGATATTGATTTCATCAAGCAATGATACCACATCTGAAACAGTACCTTTAATAGAATATGCTTTAGTAAATTTGAATTATTATTAACATATTAATGCTCTCCCTGTTAGAAGATAATATTCCATATTAATAACTTTTTCAATGTAGATGGAACCTTTATTAAAACTGATATACAAATAGTGAAACCTAGCTACTAACCATGGTCAATGGTTTTACATGATGATTTATATTTTAGACACTAAACTTCTATAAATTTTGGTGATATTCAACATGGCCTGTGTCCATCATTGCAAGATTATGTAGAACACTTGCATTGTCCACTAAATACCCCCTGTTTGATCTTTTTCTATTCTTCCTTCCCCCTCCCCTCAGGGTCCATGGCTTCACTTCTTGGATGACAATATGGGTAAGGGAAATAGGGGAGGTTGTTGGGTATATGGGAGTCCCCTGTATTCTGAATGTGACTTTACTGTGACCTAAAACTTCTTTGAAAACAAAATGAAAAAAAGGGGGAAACTGGGAAATACATGAAAGAAAATGCTGCTGTACATACAGGACACCACATATTACAGTGATGAAAGGCAAAATGCCAAAAAAAATTTAAACATTTTTCTTTATTTTTTAATATTCCAATTTTTAAATTTTATTTTAATTTTAGTTTTTTTAATATTTCTATGTATTTTATTTCTTATATTTAAACGTATCATTATTATATACATTCCTATTAATTGTATTTGGCTATTTTATTGGCTTCATTTCTGAAGAAGCTTTGGATCACAGAAGGTTTACATGTGGCAGGGGAGGATCATTGGTGTGGGGTGTCAGTGATGGGGGATACACTGGAGGAAGTTCACCTAGGCATACGTATAAGGTATATAAATATGTTCAAATGTTCACAGGGCATTGTCACAGTGCATGGAGACTCACACAATAAATGAGAGAATATTGAATTTCCATCCTGGAGAGCTCTGCCACAGCCACTAATGGAGCAACAACAGTCCCCCAAGTGCAAGGGCAATGACTGGTGAGTGAGGATGATCCATTTATGGGCTCTAGATATTGATGACCATGCTTATGAACTTTTCCTCTTGAAATTGTAACTCAGTCTAGTGTTGTGAGGTGCCTAAGAGTTTCTGCTGAGAACTTCCTTTCTGCTCAAATGTGGCCTCTTTCTAAGCCAAACTCAGCATATAAATGCATTAACTTCCCCCCAGGATGGGACATGACTCACAGGGATGAGATTTCCTGGCACCAAGGGATTACTACCAAACACCAACTAGCAATACAACTGGAAAAGACCTCTTATAAAGGGAGAAATGAGTTTATATGGCTAAAAGACTTCACAGTGAGTTGGGAGGTCATCCCAGAGGTAACACTTATGGACATCTCAGGAGGATCTCATAGACTGCCAAAGTGGATACTACCCCAAATAGTAGGGTCCCTGAGGGCTCTGGAGACACTCAAGTTCCATGGTCAGGGCAGATAGCTCTGGAGTTTGGTGCCTTGACAGTGAGCCCTACTTTGGAGTTTGTGCTCCTGAGAGTGACATAGTTGAACTCAATTATGGTTTCCCTAAACATGGCTCATCTGTCCCTTCTATTTAAACCTATACTTGGTGCTGGAATTTGTAGGTGTATGTCCAAGAGACTGGGGTCTTCAGGCTGTCCATGTGCCAGCTGGGCGTGGAACCTCAGTGGAGTTGCAACACCTACTCTCTAGGTTCTTGGACTCACCCAGGACAACTAACAAGGAGGTGAGGATTGAAAACCACCATACCAAGGCAACAAGAGAGACTACAACTGCAATCAAGAGAGTCCCATCCATTGGCTGTGTGGAATTGAAGCCACATCTCAATTAGAGGTGGAGTGGACATCACCATCCCAGAATCCTCAGGATTGGGGCATGAACTATGGACTAGAGTGGACTTACTGGTATTCTACTATACACATATTGTGATTCTAACAATGGAAGAAATTACAACATTGATGTGCAGGCAGTGACCACTGGAGTCTCTGGGGGCAGGGAAAGGGAAAAACAGTTGTAATACTTGGGCTTATTCAGGACTTGGGGAACATCCTGAGTGACATTTCAATGACAGATACAGGCATTTTATGTCATCACATATCATGCACACTGTGTGGGAAAGAGTGTAGACTACAATGTGAACTATGGTCCATCCTTAATGGCAAAGCCCCAGGATACATTTATCAATTGCAATGAATGTGCCACACTAATGAAGGATGTTTATGGGTGAGGGTATGGGAGGTTTGGTGAGTGGGGCATATGGGAATCCCTATATCTTTTGTGTAATATTTATGTAATCTAAGTATCTTTTAAAAATAAAAAAAATAGTATAAAAAAAAGAAGATAGTATTCCAGCATCCCATCGATGTTAAGCCTGATCATATAAAAGCCTTATTGAATTTAAATGACAAAGGAAGGAAGAATGTAGATTTATGTTGTGGAATATGCTTTTCCATACTCTGTTTTCTATTTGACATGTGGGTTGATGATTCTCCATTAGCTTGGGTTCTCATGTGAAGAGCTATTTCCAACAGAAAATGGAAAGTCATCTTAAATAAGTAGATCTGTGCTGAATATTGAGGGTTCACTCAAATATAGCATAGCTTAACACAACTGATATGCCACACTATAAGCTGTTTTACCAAATAACACACACATTATTAGTGTTTAAGAGTTATTTTTGCTCAAAATCCTCATTAATAATTTATATTGTCAGATATTTCAAATGCTTCTAATGAGCTTAGTTTGAACATATATGTGGGATTTTACATTTTAATATACTTTAAAGTAAATCTGGAAATCCCTTCTATGATATTCCTTTGTATATTTCTGTGAAGTGTGCATTTCCCCAGTTTGTTACATAATATTTTGAGCTGTTTTAAAATCTTTTGAGGAACATTCTTAATTCAATTCTCAATCTTTTCCATTGTAGTTTCTGTTTAATGTCTTACATGAGAGATACTTACCTAGGCTGCTCTCCTAAAAAAATTATCCAATATTAGTTACTAAGCCAGTATAGTTTTTAGTTTTGTGTGTTATCTTTATACCACATCTTTTGTGCAGGGCTAAAGACACGAGTGAAATTTCTTTTAATTGTAAATGAATATCCAACTCTCCTATCACCATTAACTGAAAGTATATATACTACCATATAATACCTTTATCAATATTGTTCTCCTAAATGAGATTTTCTGAAGCTGTATATTTTATTTGGTTGCATAGATTTCTTTGTTTATTTCTGAACTCATACCACATATATGCAAATGAATTTAATCTCAGTTATATCTGGGGAAATGATTAATATTGGAAAAATATATTTTTTTTCTTTACTTGATATGCCTCAAGGAAAGCACATGGAAGAGGTGGAATTTTTGTTATGTGTTTTTCTGAAATAGGATAATATGTTTTATAAAAATAAAAAAAACAGACGATGATGTAGGAAAATGATTTTTGAAAGGATTCTCTATATTCATTAACTATTAGATAGTATTACATTAATGCATAAAATTATGATTTTAGGAGGAATAAATATCAAGTGATTTCTTTGCCTTAATGGCTGGTTTACAACTAAAGAGGTGAATATAAGTGATAAGTGTTTTATATACTCATTTCATCTGATGGAAATTTGCCCCCTTTAGGTAACCAATATTGATGTAATTAGAATCAATAATTTTCAGGCGTCATGTCTAAATAAAATTTTAGTTTTTAATAGTAACTTCAAGGAAATAAATAAATGTTAATAGATATTAGGTTACATTGTTGAAGAAAGCTTTTAAATATAATCAATAGTCATTAGGATACTTTATATATTTTTAATTGGGTATGGTAGAAACTAATATATATTCCAAAGTACAATTAGAATAATTGAATAATTATAAAAACTGTCTTAATGTAAACACCATTGGAAACTAAAGTTTACCATATTTCTTTCTCTGACTGTGGGTTTAAGAGCCAACATATGAGAACTTCTTTATAGCATCTTTTCATTCTACCAAGAGAATGAATAACATGCCATATGCAGGCTGCTCCAATATCCTGGGCAGAGAATATGGATAATATGTGTACAAAGAATGTGGATGAAAACCATAGCCAACACAAAATGGACATGAGGCATAAGTAGTAAATCATTGTTGCTCTTAGCACAAACTAAGTTTTTTTTTTACTGTAATATAATCTACTTAGTTTGCTAGTGAAATTTCAAGTGATTTTCCAGAGAAGCTGTAGCAATTTATGCACACACAAACAATATTTCCACATGTTCTTTGTTCCACATCATCATCAAAAATTGGTGAATCCAGATGTATTTATCCAAGCTGCTGAATATGTGGCAACACCATGTACATATGCTTTTTATTTTCCTTCATACTTGATGTAGAATATACTGTCATGTGTAAAACAAGATATCTGTGCCTCTCATTAAAAATAATTTTATAGGCCTTAAAGTTACACATGTTCTTCAGTGATTTATTATGTCTAATTCTGTGACCTTTTGTCCATACTAGAGAAAAAAAATCCATTTATTTCAATCAAATTCACAAATACATTTCCATTGTGTGTATTTTTATATTTTTTCCTCCTCTTCCATCTACTCTTCTTCCTCATCCTCTCCTCTTGTTTCTTCTTATCCTCCTTCTCCTTCTGAAGTCCCTTCAAGCTTCTGAATATATCTTCAAAATTATTTTAATAATTTAGAGTTGGTTTTGAGTAGGCTGTTCTGTTAGTCAGCCAAAAAGGTTTTGGTGCAAAGTACCAGAACTCTGTTGGGCTTTATAAAGGGTATTTATTTGGGGTAGAACCTTACAGCTACCAGGTCCTAAAGAGTCCATCTCAAGGTAACATAAGAGGTAATTTCTCACCAAAAGTCATTTGTCATGTGTTGAACAAGATGGTGAGTGATGTATGCAGGGGTTCAGCCTTCCTCTTTCTCTTAAGGCTCTGTGGTCCCAGCTTCTTCCAATCTCAGTCTTAGGCTGGAATAAATCTCATCTCTTTCCTGGGGCTCATTTCTCTCTGGGCTCAGCAGCTCTGCTCTCTCCACAAGGCCAGCTGTGAACTATCAGGTGAATGGCTCATCTCTCTATCTGGGCCCTCTGCCATATCTAATGGAGCTTTTTCCCTTTCCTCATGTATCTGTTTCTCTGTGTATTTACTTCCTGGGGCTCCAGCATCAAAACTCCAACTCTCTCCTCTGCCCTTTGGTTTTCTCTTTGAGTCCCTACTGATATGCCCTAATCAAAGCCTTAATCATAATTTTATTAAGTAAACATGAAACCTCTGAAGTTATTACAAACTAATATGCCCAGAGAAACAGAACAGTTTATAAACATAATCCAATAACTTTTTTGACATTCATTAATTATATCAAACTGCTACAGTCCACCCTCTGAATTCCAAAAAGACATTACAATATTAAAAAAAAAAAACTTAAATCAGTTACAATGCTAAGTATAAAATTATATCACAATCAGTTTAAGGAAATACAGTTTGCCTTGGGGCATAGCCCCATCTGGCTGTAGACCTCTGAAACTTGCAAAACAATTTATCTGCTTCCAAGATACAATGAGACAGGATAAATATTGGCATTACCATAAAGAGAAATTGGGAGGAAAATATGAGTCACAGGTCTCCTACAGTTCTCTAAATCTGCAGGGAATTCTTCATTAAATTTCAAAGTCTGAGAGGCATTCTCAAGGTGATGGTTTCTTCTCCCTGTAGCTTCATTGAGACCCACCATTTCCACAGGCTTGCCCAATGGTTATTTCCTTGGTTCCACCCCTCATCAAGAATCTGGGTAGAAATTAGGCTACAGATCTCACCTTTCAAGAACTTGGGGTAATGGCCACACATTTCTTGATCTCTGAGGTAAAGTTTTAATCCCCCCTAGTAGAATAAATTGAAGACAACATCTTCCATAAACTTTGGCATACTGGTCCAACCCTTTCAGAACAATGAGTTGGTTTCCCAGTCTTCCCTAATCCATGGGGTATAGGCCCACTAACTCTCAGACCTATGGGGTGTTGAACTTACACTTCAAAATCCTTGGGGAATGTGCTTCACCATCTCTGTACCCTGGGGCAGCACAACTCACCCTGAATATTGGACAGAAACCTCCAACCCCTTCAACTGCCAGGGGCAAGCTCAAGCTTTCTGTATACATGGGGTGGGGTTCTTCTCTTGGCTGAAGGTGATGTCATAATTCCAGATCTCAGCTTCCATGATTTTCCTCTTAAAGCTGTTTCCTCTTCCATCTTTCCCCTCTATGTCCCTTTTAGTCCAGAATGACAGTGGTTTTGTTCATACAGCTCACTCAAAAAATTTGTTGGTTTAGCATGCAAGAAACAGGGGTTCAAGACATCAGATTGTAAGACTTCCCACAAGTCATTCCTAGATAACTGCATTTTCTATTCTGATCTACCACTTCCAAGTTTAGTTAAGTCCTCAAATCAGGTACTGTTATCTGGGGGCTTGATTTTCAGAGGCTTGGAATTTCCCTAATCAGTTTTTGTTTTTGTTGTGCCCAAGAGTGGAGTTCTCAGCTTCTCTCTCTCATCTAGTATTTTACTATAAGCTTCAAGGAGAAGCCAAGCTACATTCTCTGAATTTACTTTGGTAAGCACTTTAGCTAAATGTCCAGGCTTGCCATTTTCAAATTCTATCTCCCACAAAACATCAGGAGTTAATCTTGCTAAGTTCTTTGCAACTTAAAAACACAGATTCCCTTTCCTCCATTTTCCAATTATAATTTCATTGTTTACTTCTAAGGCCTCATAAGAAGTCTCTTTTACATCCATATTCCTACCAACAGTCTCTTCAAAGCAATCTTGGCATTTCCAATAAAAAATATCACAATTCTTCCAAAAAATACCCCTTACCCATTTATAAAACAATGCCAGCATTTTGGTAATTGCAAAAGCATGACTCACTGTCTGGTACCAAATTCTGTATTAGTTAGCCAAAGGAGTGCTGATGCAAAGTACCAGAAATCTGTTGAGTTTTATAAAGTTTATTTATTTGGGGCACAAGCTTACAGCTACCAGGCCTCAGACTCTTAATATGTATCAATAGTTAGATAGATAGATAGATAGGTAGATAGATAGATATAACTATATACATATATATCACTCTGAAATGTTTGTAAACTTTTATGTACACATTAATTTATTTTTAAAATACCGAATTTCTTGAAATAATCTATTCTCTCATTTCTGTTTTCAGAAATCTTCTACACACAGCTTTATATGCAACTTTTCTAATTTGGACTCTGTGTTTCTTTGCAAAAATGTTACCAATGCAAAGTACCAGAAATGAACTGGCTTTTATAAAGGGGATTTATTTGGGGTAAATCTTTCAGTTCCAAGGCCATGAAAAGTACCCACTGAGACACTATTAGAGATGCTTTCTCACCAAATCACCTGCCATGTATTGAAGTAAGATGGCCACTGATTTCTGCCAAAGTTTGAGCTCAGCTGAGGGCAACAAAGGCATAGGGCTTGTCTCTTTGTGGGCCTCCTGTATTAGTCTTAGTTGTTCCACTATCTTTCCTAGTACAGTGGTAAGGTATCAGGCAGATAGCAGAGCTTGTTTCCTCTTGAGGTACTCTGTGGACCCAGTCTCTTGGAGCTTCATGCTTAAGTAATCCTTTATTTCTCTTTCATATGACATGATCAAATATGGCAGCTTCCTTTTCCTCTGTGTGTCTCTCTCAGTGCATCATTTTATTATTTTTTGAGGTGCTGGGAATTGAACCCAGGACCTCATATGTGGGAAACAGGTGCTCAAGCACTGAGACATATCCACTCCCCTCTCTGTGTATCCTTTTATATCAGACCTAGCAGAGGATGATGACTCAATCTGAGTCATGCCTCACTGACCACTGACACAGTGCAATCAAAAGCACTAACGTTATCTTATCAAGTAATCTAATCAGAGGGCCCTCAACCAAATTCAATGCAATTGAGTGGTCTCATACCCATAGGAATAGACCAGTTTACAAATGTAACCTATCTTTTTTGGAATTCATAAAATAATCTCAAACTGCTTCAGACTTTTGCATGATATGACTCCTGTTTGCATCTCATGCTAATTCTTCATTTCACTTGTGTTTTGATGTGTATCTGTCATAGTTGCTTCATTTATATAGTGTGCTAAGACAGGGCAAGTGTGAATATAGCATTGTAATTTCTGACATTTCTGACTTTTTCATCTTTATATTTCATTCATATTTGCCTAATTAAGAATTTTTTTTAATTTTATTTTTTTCAATTTCTATGAAAAAAAATCATATCTTTCTTACAAATATAAAGTTCATATTCATTTGTAATAATCATCCTCCACTTCATATTTTTTCATTTTTACCAGATATTGGTAATTCAGTGAATCCTAATTCAGTTTCTTTGTCAGGTCTCTATTATATTCTATTTTCTAGAGAGTTACCTTTTGTGACTTTAGTTCTAAAAATTACCTCCACAATAATTTCCTCTCCTGCATTTGATATTTTTCAAGCATGTTTGGAAAGTCTGAGAAATTTAAATTTTAATTATTCTTTTGTCTTTGCACTTTGAACCCTCTTCCTCCTTCTTTTCCTTCATTTTTATATTCTTTATGCACTATTCTGAGTTTATTGAATTAAGGTATTTTTAATAGCCTCATTTTGACAAAAAATATTTTTTCATTGTTATGTGTGAAGGTGTAGATGATTTTACATTTGTGCATATATCATTAATCTGGTGACCCTAAAATGTTTTTTCTTGTGTAGGAAAGGACTGTACTTTGCTTACTGGTTTCCCATGATTTGAACGAAATGACAGGAGCAATGTTACACATGAAACGTGTAAAATCCAAAATTGACTTGAGGGACAGGGTTGAGAGAGCATCTGAAAATTCCATAAATTTCAAACAGAGAGAATCAAATACTCATTCAAAAAAATTCTCAGTATTCTATTTTTATTTCCATATATTGTAAGGCATTGTTCAGTGCTCTTGGATTGTGAATGCATGCCTGATGACACATGCAGATATTATGAGTTGTCCTCTAATTGGGTTTTCCTTGATTCTATATTCTTGTTTTGGGTCATTTCAGTCTACATCTTCTACATAGGATCACAGTCTCACCTATATATATTTTTTGTTCCCACTCTTAAGGATATTTTTTATCTGAACAGTTTTGTTGATTATTACACTCGATGATTAGTATAATATGACAATAAGCTAGAAAAATGAACTATTACTAAAATATAACCACACCCACACAGGGAAACACACAAACACTCTAAGATACAATAGAGGGATATACTAATAGAAAGCAAGATAGATAGATGATAGATAGATAGATAGATATATTATTATTATTAATTATTAATATATTATTCTTTGCATTTGGCATAATTTACAAACTGTTGATAGTAAGATAATTAGATTCCTATAATTAAATGGAATTTGAAACACATGAAACACATAAAACCACTGTAGCAAAATGTTATGGCATAATGTCTTCAAGATTCAGCCATGTTATCATATGCATCATAATTTCATTTATTCTTACTGCAACATAGTATTCTATCATATGTATATACCACATTTTGTTTATCCATTTATTGGTTGATGGACACTTAGGTTGTTTCCATCTTTTGGCAATTGTAAACAATGCCACTATGAGCGTCAGTGTACAGATGTCTGTTTGTGTCATGGTTTTCAGTTCTTCTGGATATATTCCTACTAGAGGAATTGCAGGATCATGTGGCAGTTCTATATTTAGCTTTCTGAAGAACAACCAAACTGTCTTCCACCAAATTGTCTGCACCATATTACAATCCCACCAACAGGGAGGGAGTATTCCTATTTCTCCACATCTACTCTAGCACTTGTTGTTTTATGTTTTTTTTTTTTAATTAATGTCCATTCTATGCAGTGTGAGATGATGTCTCATTGACATTTTGACTTGCAGTTCCCTATTAGCTAGTGATATTGAATATTTTTTCACGTGCTTTTTGTCCATTTGTATTTCCTCTTTGGAGAAATGTCTATTTAAATCTTTTGTCCATTTCTTTATTTGAATTGCTTGCTCTTTTATTGTTGAGTAGTATGATCTCTTTATATTGAATGGAAATCAAACCATTATTGGATTTATGGTTTCCAAATATTTTCTCACATTGAGTGGGCTGCCTCTTCACTTTCTTGATGAAGTCCTTTGAATCTCAACATAAATTTCAATTGAAAGAAAGCTAGAGACTATTCTATGGACTAAATAACACAGTAAACCTAGAGATGGATGAGAATTGTGGTTGATGGTACAGATGCAAGAGTGTCCTTCTTTGAACTAGAGCAGATGTATGTCACAATTTCAAGGTGGGAATGTAGAGAAGCATGAGAAAAATGCAATTGATATGACTTATGGACAGTGGTTAACAGCAATACTGTAATATTCTTGCATCTATGCCAAAGATATACTGTGTTGATATTGGGGGAGTATGGAAAAAGTGTGCAGTGTACACTGTGGAACATGGTTAGTGGTAACAGTCTGATGATATTATCTCATAAACTGTAACAAATATTCTACCGTGGTGTGACATGTTGGTTAAAGAGTGTGGTCTGGAAATTCTACACACGCACATGATTGTTTTATAGTTTCACAATTTCTTTAATAAAATTATATTTAAAATGATAGGGTAGGTGGGGGGGGATGCACAAAATATAAGATATGAACTATAGTTAGGAGTAATATTTTAACAATATTTTTTCATAATTTGTAAAAAATGCTTAACAAAATACAAGGTGCTGATAGTGTGGTGATGTATGGTACCCCTGCATGATATTATGCATGGTTGTTTTGTATGTTCACAACTTTTAGATACACTTATTGTTTATGTATGTTCATGTATTAATGATACACATCAATGAAATTAAAACAAAATAAAACAAAAATTATAGCATACTATCATCAACCCAGAGATTTCCCTTGTCTCTTACTAGTATACCATATTTTGTGACCCACTTCCAAATGCAACTCCTATTCTATATATTTAAATATTTATTTAATCATATGTTCATATTTGCTGTTCCAAGCCTTGACATAATTTATATCACACAATGATAAATCTATTTTGTAAGGCTCTTTTTTCAAATTCAAATGTTTTTGAGATTCATCCATGTAGTTGCGTGTACCAGTATTCTGTTGCTTTAAATTTGGAGTAATACTATATTTGATAAACAGTCAGAATTTGTTTATCAATTTTCCCTTTAGCAACACCTGTGTCATACCCAATTTTTAGATATTATGAATATATGTGTGTGACATTCTTGCAAAAGTTTCTTTGGACATAAGTTTTCCTTCATGTTAGGTAAATAATGAACAGTGAGCTTTCAGGTTAATAGGCTTGACTGTAATTAGTTTTATAGGAAACTGGTTGACATTTGCAAAAAGTTTATACTATTTCACATTATCATAAAATTCATGAGGGATTAGGTTGAGCAGTCTTATCATCGCCCTTTGTTGTTTTCATACTTAATAATTTAGAAACTCTAGATGTGTTTAATGAAATATCATTGCACTCTAATTACCATTTCCTTTGAGAATACACCTAGATGAATGGCATACTGAATCATTAGGCAAGACTCTGTGAATTTAGGACTTAATTACACAGAGTATGTTCTCTGACCACAATGGAATTAAATTAGATAACAATAATTTTGGATATTTTAAAAGACACATTTGTACTGTCTATAATTCAAAAATATCAGAAGGAAATTTTAAACGTATTTTCAATTGAATTTTAATGAAATAATGATATAAAAAATTTGGTGGAATAAAAGTAAAGCAGTGTTTGGAGAAAGGTTTAAAATTGTAAGGGTTAAATAAGGAGAAAGGTTTAAAGACAATGACTAACATTTCCAGTTACGAGAAAAAGAAAAGCAAAGTGATATGCCACTCAGAAGGAAGAAAATGGTAAAGGAAAAGTGGAGAAAGCAAAGATATGGGAAATAGAAAAACCACAGCAAAAGGTGACAAAAGGAAAATTATTTTCTTTGGAAATATCAGATATATTTATTAAATTCTACCTAGATTTATCAGGAATAGAAGAGAATGTAAATACATTTCCAATATCAGGAATGAAATATGGGTTTTCACTGGCAGACATTGTACATATAATTTTGTATCTTTTCCTCTTTGTATTCCTCCTTTTTTTTTTTTTTGGTCCTCCTTCTCCTCCAACTCATTCCAAATAATTCTTTTCTGCTTTAAAGTCTTGAACACATCTTACAAATTACTATGGTATTTTTTGTCACACAATATTATATAATCCTCATTTATATTTTGTGTTGTCTCTTAGAGAGGAAATAAATTTCATATTTTCTAATTTCAATAATTATATAACCCAATATTTCTGATAACTTTACTGAAATATACACGCTATTCTCCAATCCTTCCAGTTTTGATTATTCCCATGTATTCTTTTTTCTGTTGCATTATTTACTTCTCTGTTTTTGTCTCAAGGTGTAATGATTATTTATTAATTTTTTACAACAAGAATTGTCTTTTAAAGAAGTCCCTATAACTTTGTTCTCCTAAGTAGTGTAATGCTAGTTGGGAGTCATATGAATTTTAGGGAAAATTTGTTAATTTCTCCAGAGAAAAGTTGCTTTGATTTTTATTGAGGTGCCACTTTATAAATAAATATAGCGGTTCCTAATTTATATGTGTTTGATTATCTTATTGATTTGATCAAACAAATTGCCTTCTCAAACCTTTTTCCAGTATATTCTCTTATCTCTAACTTAGTTTTTAACTCTTATACATTTCATTTTCCTTGCCTTGCCTTGCCTTGCCTCACATTCTTCTTTCTGAGAGGCAGTGACAACTGGGTTTTTTATCTGGTTCCTTGCAAAGTGTGCTTATATCAGGCATATATTAAATTTCCTGACATTTTAAATAAGATAATTTAATTTTAGAATTGCTTTTCTCAGAGTCAGCTTTTCTCTTCTTTTTTTCTTTTTTGTAGGCAAGGTATAGGTGTGACAAGATAGGGAAATGGAAACTTAATTTAAATCTCTATCTTCTAGGCCAGGGAATTAACAATCATAGTTTGTCCTATAATTAATTCCCCAATTTCAACCTTTTAAAAACCTTAAAATGAAAGTAGTAAATAATCCAATTAACAAACTTCAGTGAGTAAAGAAAAAGTCCTTGAAAGATATGGAAAGATGTTTTCTAAATTATTAAAACAAATTAAGTAATTATAATTGTTCCAGAACCCCACAGCCAGTATGCTTTTGGGATTATCCAGAGTTCAGAATTTTATTAAAGAAAAGAGGTTTTAGCCTCCTGTGATGGAAGTTAAAAGAACATTTTTGCATAAACAATAATGGTTTCAATTTTATTTAGCTTGGGTGTAATCTCCCTCATTACAGGATACTAATAAAATAAATTAACATTATATGTATTCAATCTCTAAGATAAAAATTGTAAGTTTGTGCTTTATGAAATTATTAATAAGTGAAAGAAGTAAATATATATCTATCCTAAAGTGAAACGACTAGTCTTCACAGAACAGAATGAAGAATGTAAGATAAAATTTAAATGGATAAAATAAATTTCTTTGGTTTCTAATTGTAATTTAATAAGCTTATTTAAAGGTAAAGTATCTAAGTTATGTGGTAATGGTTGGTTATAGGACATTTGTAAAAGCATTACCTAAACTGAAGTATTTAAATGACTTGATTCAAGGAATCTATTATTAAATAGAAATCTTTGCTAAAATTTTTCAACATGAATGAATGTTTTATTGTAAAAGAAATGTTTTGTGCCTCCCTGGCAATGATCCTATAATATTTCTTCTTTAAATTCTGTTAGGAAATTATTATAATTAATTTTCTAATTTTAAACCACATATATTTCCGAGAAAAATATAACTTGTTCAATATATTATATTTCTTTTAGAGCAAAAATATTTTTTGTAGAATTTTTACTTACATACTAACTTATTTGAAACACCTAATTCATTGAACATGTCATCATCTATCAAAATCCTTTATCAAGCAATCTTTTTGACAGCTTCTTCTCCTCCTTTGCTAATTTGTAATGTATACATTATATGCCCCACATATAACAGTCATGCTAATTCATCCCTTCAGTGTTATGTTGAAGTGGATTTCACATAGCTACTTAATTCATTTAGTATCCAAAAAAATTCAACTGAGCATTAAATAGACATTTTTGCCTTTTTTGATCCTCCTAATCTCATTCATATTTACCAGATTAAGATCTTTTCTTTAAGAATTCATTTTATTTTCCTGCTTTTAAATATCATGATTAAGTATGCACAATTTTAATCACCTGTATCTCGTTTCAAAAGAATGATTCCCATATTCCCTTAGTAATAGCTATTTTGTAATATCGTTCCTTCCCTTTCTCTGTTTTCTTATTGTTTCCATATATTGCTACTATGGAATCAGTCCTCTTTGGCATATATCTATTTTCTTCTCCTTTCTAAATTGTGATGTTGTATGTCTTAGTTTAGGTATTATATACAATAATTTCCTCTTTTCCTTTTGATTTATTTCAGCCATAACATATGTAACGTCTGAAGGTTTTATTGTTTCCATTATTCTTTTTTTTATTGCATCCTGCTTTCCTTCATATATGTGTGTGTGTTTCTATGTGTGATAGGTACATATATATTGATTTACATGATCATATATATATATATATATATATATATGATTTTCTCATATCCCTCTGAGTTTATTGACTTGAAGTATTTTATAATGGCATCTTATTTCTATGGAGAGGAAATATTTTTCATTTGAGTATACAGTTATGTAAATTGTTTCCTTTGTGTGAATGGTTTGCTTTTGTGTGTGTCTATTCATAAAACTAATGATGATAAATAATCCTTTCTTATATAGTATGACTGACCTGTAATTGTGTGTTTCTTGTGATTTGTGGTATTATAAAATTATCCATGTCTGAAGCAATGTTATATAACAGTGAACTTGCAGAATTGAGAGCATCTGAAATTCTGGAGTTGTGTAGAAGAATATTATAGTAGTGTTAATTACCATTTCCCTTAAGAATATAACAAAATAAATGATACTGAGCTATTAAACAAGACTCCATGAACTTAGAAGCATTTATTATGCAAAATATGTTCTCAACTACAATGGATTATGTTAAATATCAGCAACAGCTAAATTTTTGGAAATTAAACAGCTCATACTTAAACAATCTGTGAATAAAATTAAACACAAACAAAATTTTAAAGAATATTTTAAATTTAATGATAAAGAAAATTTAAAAATTGATGGAATATGAATAAAATAGGGCATATAGAGAAGTTTAAAATACTAAGTTTTAAACTTACTGTTTTTTTCTTATACTAAAAGAATAGAAAAGTCTAAAAACAATGTCCTACAGTTTTAACTCAAGAAACCAAGAAAAGAAGAGCAAAGTGACCAAAAATTAAGTAGAAGGAAGAAAATAATAAAGAGTAGAAATCAAGAAAATTGAAAATAGAGTAACAAAAGGAAATTGTAACTAAAGCAAAAGTGTTTACTTGAAAAGAAAGCCAACTTCATATATTCCTACCTAGATTGATGAGGAATAAAGAGAATGAAAACAATTACCAATATCAAGAATAAAATAGGGTTTTAATGATAAAGTAACTGCAATAAGTGCAAAGGAATAAAACTATTTCCATGTAGAGAGGATATGTTTACATATTTTTTGGTGCAAAATGAGTACCATATAGTATAAGCAATCTCTAATTCCATGCGAGCAAAATCCAATTCCACTTATTGCTACTTCTCACACTACATGTGTGACTACATGTTTACATCGTGTATAAAAATTAAGTGAATTAAGTATGGCATGTGCCTATTCAGCCAAATCACAGACAGAGAGAAAAATCTTACAAGGTATAAGCTCTACTGAAGCACAGGTTTTTATGTCCACATTTCAATGAGGGAAACTGCTTTAATAGGGATCTCAGTGTTGGCTCTACTTTGTGTCTTTAATTCTGCAATTGAGTCTAAATTCTAAACACTTTATTACTTAGTGCATGCATTTATAGGCAGGTGAATACAATGAGAGCAATTTCAATTGAATTATCAAATTCAAAACAATCCTTATCCTCTTGCAGGGCATCAGGATCTTGTGCCTTGAAGTACTCACAAATACATATGTACCTGTTAAGGTACTCATCCATGGTCATCTTCTCCACATGATATCATTATTTGTTTCAAGCTAAAAATCATCTAAAATCATTCAAAATAATTTTACTATATGGAAAATATTTTCCTGAAATATGTGTGAGTTACACAAATGCATAGATTTAAAAATTAGGGCACAGAGGGATAGATCATTATCATGTATGTAAAATCAAAAGTTTATACAGAAAAAAAATATACATATTTAATTGTGATATAATGAAATTTAAGAACATATACCAAATATGAAGTAGACTTCTTTCCATTATTTTTCAGAATTTTTTAATCAAGAAAAACTTGTTTTGAAGTTCAAAATATCTGTGGAACATTCTGTGTAGAGCAGTTTTAATTTCTTTGTTCCTCAGGCTGTAGATGATAAGGTTTATGAATGGGGGCACCATGAAGTAGAATATGGCTGTGAGAAGACTACTTAAAGATGCTTTATTTTCAACAAGACCAAAGACAGCAATTAAACCAGAAACTAAAAATAAAATGAGAATTACCAACTGTGGGATACAAGTGGATAGGGCTTTGTTATGGGCTTCCACAGAATGCATACTAAGCACCATTGAAAATATTTCAATATAGGACTTAAGCAAAAAAGCAGAACATACTGCAGGAATACAAGCACTTAGAGCTAAGACAACAAACTCAGAAAATTGAACATCTGTAGAAGAGATCCTTAAAATTTGAGGTATGTCACAGAAATATTGATGGATCATATTGGATTCTATGAAGGGAAACCTGAACACAATACCTGTGTGGATGGCAGAATAGATTAACCCACTTGCCCATGAGCCACCATCTAACTGTATGCACAGATGCGGGGTGACAGTGAGCCCATAGTGCAGAGGGTGGCAAATGGCAACATAGCAATCATAGGACATCACTACAAGTAAGGCCAACTCTGTGAATAAAAGCAAGATAGACATGTAAATCTGAGCAGCACATGCTGGGAGACAAATAAATTTGCTACCTGTCAGAGAATTCACAATTATTTTGGGAATAGTAACTGAAATGCAGCAAAGGTCAATGAAAGACAAATTGCCTAAGAAGAAGTACATTGGAGAGTGTAGTTTTGGTTCTGTTGCAATGACAGAAACAGTTAGAAGATTCCCAGTCACAGCTCCCATATAAATTACTAAGAACAGCAGACCTTGAAGGATTTGGAGCTCTCATGAGGTTGAAATATCCATGAGGAAGAATTCAGTGAAAATAGTGAGATTGTCCATTTCTCATAATATGTTGCCATTTTCCTGTGTTCAAAATATAAAAGAATATACTAAAATAAAATGGAGATAATTCACGTCGATAACAAATAAAATTCTACCAGTTGTGTCCATATATGGCTTCTCCTGAATAATTCAGCTTAAAGGAAATAGAAAAGTCAGTATTTTGAAATCAATGAATTCACATAATTTCCTTTTCACTTTGTTTTCCAACTCTGCTCTTATATGTTAATTTCAACATTTATAGGATTAGCTAATTTAGGATATCAAATTATTTAAAATGAAAACAAGGCCCATAAACCTTTAAGTTATGAACCATATTTACAGTATTTTTTCAAATTCTGCCAGGAGACATCCAATAATTATTTTCCCATTTTATTCATTAACAAATTTTAGTTTCAGATACATTCTATAGGAGAGTCTCTGCATCAGCCCTTTTGTTTGAGCACTGAAAAACTATTCTCTTCATGTACCAGGTGACTAGTATGATTGCTGAAATCTCTCAGTCTTTGGTCAGCTGATTATAAACAATGGTTTTTGCAATACAGTTAATTAATGGTTCTGAGGCTCTTGGAATGGATTTAATCCAAAGGACACCAGATGGATTATGCCTTATCACAATTTTTTCTTCCTTTGAGCCTTTGAGTACTTTCTGTCATCCTTTTCAGCAATGACACTAGAAAATACATTCTTTTGAGATCTAGTTGATTCCACTTTTACATTGTGGTGGGTACCAGTGTTCCCTTGCTGTCTCTCTAGTTTACCTTCTTACCTTCACTCAATACCTCACAAAAAAAACCTCTAAGCATCCTTCCTTCCATCAGTCATGAATTTTAATATTTGAGGAAGGGCTATCTTTCTGTTCAGACAGATTACCTATAAGATTTTCTAGATTTTACAGAAATCTCTTTATTCTGAATAACTATGGTAATCACAACTATTTTACTTGAGGTTGTATTGTAACAAACCTCATCATAAATAAATCATATTTCAGTCTTAATTATACTTTGAATTCTAAAAATAATTATCTTGAAGGATGTCAATTGAGAACTATTTAATTTTATACTGGGAAAAATAATGGAGGCAAATAACCATAAAATATAAGAAATATATTTTCATATATAATATATAATTTTTATATATTTATATTATCTACATTCATATATTTTATATTTGTTTTTATATTTCATTTATTGGTAATTACTAAGGCAATACACAATTCGACAAGCATATTATGTGGGTAATAATTTTAATGGTGTTGATTTACTTGCATTGATTATAATCTTATGACTTTGTAGGATTTTTGAAAAATATTTTTGTAAATTATTTTATTATAATAATTTCATTATGCTTATTTCTTCTTTCCTAAATTTTATGAGGAAAATAAACTTCTTTATCATAGATTTTACTAAATAGCTAAAACAATACTCAGTAATTAATTTGAGATTATTTTCCTGAAGGATAGTTATTGGATATAACAAAATTTCCAGATTATATTTTAAATTTCTTGATCAAGCCACACATGCTTATTGATCTTTACAAATCTCATTCCTGTCCTCTGTCTCTTCAGATTGCATCTTCCCATTAGTTCTGTAAAATTCTTAAGTTTCCCTAGGCTAAGTTTACCACTTATTTCAGAAATACTCTTCTATTTCAGAGTACATCATGATAGGCTTGGGCATAAGAGAGAGAGAGTCCATGGTTTATCCCTGCTCTGTTTTACCTCCGGGATATTTAGATAATATTTACTTCACAATTTTTAAATGTGGAAAAAATGAGTGGGATATCTATTCCTCATCAGTTGTTAAATACAAGAAATATAAGAGGATATTAAAAATCTATATAGAGCACATATAGTGCCTAATAAGTTTTAAATAAGTATAAAGTAATTGCTCATAGTAAAAACTTCACTGGCTATATCTAAAAATTTATAAATATTTGAAAGACTCTTTTGCTTAGGAGGACTGATTTCTTTGCACTGCTATAATTTCTTAGCTATCCTTTACAACCCAGTTCAAGTAATATTTAACACATAGTGTCTGAAGTAGTTCAATTTCTTGGTGATTTCTGTATCATTATATT